>JABUQX010051376.1:0-25000 GCA_015478945.1 Trachelipus rathkii | reverse complement strand
ATATATATATATATATATATATATATATATATATATATATATATATATATATATATATATCATATATATATATATATATATATATATATATTTATATTTATTATGTATTTATTTATATTTATATATATTTATAATAAGAATAATAATAATATATTTCTATATTACTAAAAATGAATATAAAATATAATAATAGTATGTATGATATTATAAATCTTTATAATAATAATAAAAAGTATAGTAATATATAATAATATGTAAAACTTATTAGTCTGTAATAATAATAATAGTATATATATAAATATATACGTAATAATAATTATATATATAATATATATATATATAATAATAATAATATATATATATGTAATAATATTAATAATATATAAATATAATAATAACAATAATAATATAATAATAATAATAATAATAATAATAATAATAATAATAATAATAATAATAATAATAATAATAATAATAATAATAATAATAATAATAATAATTATAAATATATATATATATATATATATATATATATATATATATATATATATATATATATATATATATATATATATATATATATATATATATATATATATATACATATGCTGACTTTTTAATATTTTTTGGGCTCACTAAGGCAAGTAGGAGTTGCCTACTCAGCCTACCCCCAAAAGCCGCCACTAATATATAGGGTGCGGTGCGGAGAGGTGCGGTGCGGTGCGGTGCGGTGCGGTGCGGTGCGGTGCGGTGCGGTGCGGTGCGGTGCGGTGCGGTGCGGTGCGGTGCGGTGCGGTGCGGTGCGGTGCGGTGCGGTGCGGTGCGGTGCGGTGCGGTGCAGTGCGGAGAGGATATTGCCGGTTCTCGGCCATCTTTATAATAAATATTTTCTATGAGGCACATTTTTGGATTTTACAGTTTTTTGAGTTATAATACTTATATAGTTTCCCATTGAATTCTTCTTAATTAATTCAGTTTGTCCAAACACTTTCCAGTCTGGAGAAAGACATCATAAATTATAAAAAGTCTCCCCCGAAAAAAAAAAAAAAAAAAAAAAAAAAAAAAATTTCTTCTGCCAATAAAAAATCGTGTAAGTCGTAAAATGCGAATAAATTATAGTTTATGCATTTTTTACTGCTTTTAAATTTAAATTTAAAATTTGAAGTTAATGTAGTATGAAACATTTTAAAAAAGGGGGGTTTAAAAAAGATGGGGGGACAGCGTTGATTGGGGTTTTCTTTGTGATTTTTATTTTATCTTAAGGGGTAATGAACTAGCTATATAGGTAATATAACTCAAATTATTTTATTAGTTTATTTAGTTAAATGTAAAAAAAATATAGTAGTTTTCTTTTTGAATTCAAAATTTAAATTTTATTGGGAATATTTTAAATGAAAACAAATTAATTTTATGTTAAATTAAATTCTTCTAATCAATGAAAATATACATTATTTTGATATACCTTCTATATATATATATATATATATATATATATATATATATATATATATATATATATATATATATATATATATATATATATATATTTCTTTATAATTATATATATATATATATATATATATATATATATATATATATATATATATATATATATATATATATATATATAGATTAATCTGGAGTAATTATTTCAATTTCATTCTACAGAATGCAAAACATAATAATATTTTTAATTAAATTAAGATATTATTCATTTGCGTAACTATGGGGGTCTCAGGGGGTTATGACTCCCCATGTTGACAATTGCCCCCCCCTCCACAAAAATTTGATTAGTCACTAAAACCTAATAACAAGATTAATGAAATTCTCAGATAAAGGAGCCATGGCCCCACGGAAAAATTTTCTTGTTACGCCAATGATCATTTTTTTTTTCTTTAAGCAATTTTTGTTCTAAATTTTTTAAAAGTTATGTTAGATAATTAATATTCCATAGTTAATTTTGATAAAAAAAATAATAGAGGTCTCTATATAGAAGAATTTATACTATTACATTAATATAAAGAATAAAGAAACTTCTTTCACAGTATGGCAAGATTTTGTGGGAGTTTTTAAAAGATTTAAAATTCATGTAAAATTCCCTTTTTCCGAACATTTACTGATGAGTCTCTTTACGTTATTTAATACTATTTGAAATGTAATAAAATGTCATTGTCAATGTAAAGGTTGACCTGTTTTTAACTAACTTTTATATAATTTCTGGCAAGTTAATATAAGCTTTTAAAATGAAATAAAAGTATTTATCATCACGAGGAGAAGTTGAGGAGTGATTATTTATATTACATAAATTTGGGGGTGTCAATCTTTACTTGATTTAGAGTAAATCTAAAAGTCAATTGAAACATTTATATAAGGCTTTTTGAAACCAGGATATTATCACCAAACTTAAATAGGCTCAATGGTGTTAAAAGCCTGTACTGAAAGTGTACCACTCATTTAGGAGATGTCTAACTATAATAAATCCTTAAGCTTAATTGAAAGATTCCTTTTAAAGTTTAGGAAGACATAAAATATTCAGACCTGTTCTAACCTAACATGCAATAGGAAATAAAACAGCAATAAAAGAAGTGTCTTTTAAGTGTTAAATTGATAAATTGATTTACAATCTCCTTTCAAACAATTCATTTATTAAAATTTTAAATAAAACAAACCAATATTTACATAAGTATGATAATATAATATTGAGCATTATATAATATTTGTTTTTATTAATAAACTGAGCAATGAAACATTACGTAATGAAATAATAAAACTCTTTGTTTCGATGATATACACCATTCTTTTTCTTCTTCTTCTTTTTCTTCTTCCTTTTCTTCTTTTTCTTCTTCTTTTTCTTTTTCCCCTTCTTCTTCTTCTTCTTCTTCTTCTTCTTCTTCTTCTTCTTCTTCTTCTTCTTCTTCTTCTTCTTCTTCTTCTTCTTCTTCTTCTTCTTCTTCTTCTTCTTCTTCTTCTTCTTCTTCTTCTTCTTCTTCTTCTTCTTCTTCTTCTTCTTCTTCTTCTTCTTCTTATTATTATTATTATTATTATTATTATTATTATTATTATTATTATTATTATTATTATTATTATTATTATTATTATTATTATTATTATTATTATTATTATAATTAATTAATTAATTAATAAATCTATCACCGCTTATGTGCTAATAACACTTAAAGCTTTTATAAGTTACGTTTTATATTTAATTTAAGCTCATATCATATCCACATTGTTTCTATATTATCCTAACAGTAGTAGCGTGTGTATGTATGCGAATATATGAGTTAATGTGTGTATGTTTGCATATGTGTGTGTATGTATGCATGTGTATGCGTTTATAATAACAGTAAACTTCAATTTAAATGCGTTTTGTTATGCGTTAGTGACTCCTATGATTTGATCTGCAAAATATAAGCACCAAAAGGAATGACATTTTTTAAAGGGTAAAAATTGCATTAAGCTACCACATATAGCACACAAACAAACACAGACATATAGCATATATGTATATAAACCTGCTTTCTGTGTGTTTTGGTTTGTGTGGTATATGTAGTAGCTTAATTATATTCTTTAATCCTAAATCTTTATAATATTTCGTTATAAAGATTTGGGATTAAAGAATATAATTAAGCTACTACATATACCACACAAACCAAAACACACAGAAAACATATATTTTGCTATAAGGGTTTAAGATTGATCAATTTAATCAAGCTACTATATATATACCGCACAAACCAACACACACACACACATACAGCATATTCATATATAAATATATTTTGTTATGAAGGTTTAAGATTATGACTTTAATTAAGCTACTACATAATGCACTCAATCCAAGTCACTCACAGAAAGCATATGTATTTTCAAATATATTTTGTTATAAGAGTTAAGGATTGATGAATTAATTTAATTAAGCTAACACACAAGCTAACAAACACAGCATACTTTTATACAAATATATTTTGTTGTGTTAGTCTAGGATTTTTTATATTAATTACTCTGTCATACATGCAACACAAACCAAATCACACAGACACAAACACATACGCTCAAGAAAATATAGTGTACTATAATGGTTTTTAGTAGATATGTAGTAGATAGTAGTAGAAAATTTGATTCATAACACCATAAGAGGTTCTGAAGCCCCACATTAGCCCACGATTCCCTACAGAAACCTATTGGTAAAAAGAATACTCCATTCTATCTTGATCAAGTATTCTTTTAATA
The DNA here is from genome assembly GCA_015478945.1 of Trachelipus rathkii. Lineage (NCBI taxonomy): Eukaryota > Metazoa > Arthropoda > Malacostraca > Isopoda > Trachelipodidae > Trachelipus > Trachelipus rathkii. The sequence continues at coordinate 20,767 of JABUQX010051376.1, read as the reverse complement.
AATAGGTTTATGTAAGGATGCGCAAACCTATTTATAAAAAAAGAATACTTCATTATTTTTGATCATGTTTATAATTTTTTTTTTTTTTTTTTTTTTGTTTTGTTATTACAAATATAAATATTAGTCGTTGTTTTATTTGCATGTCTTTAAAACTGCACAGTAACTTATGTATAACAAATTAAGAAAATAATTAATGGCTCTTCGAACAATAAGTCAGGAAGATAATTAAACCTATAACTCATGTCTTTTAGAGTAATGCATCAATAAGGCTTCCCTCTCCCCCTCTCCCCCCTCTCCTCTTTCCTCTTCCCCCCCTCTCTCTCCCTTTCTCCATCCTATCCTCCGTCTTAATCTTTTCTTTAGGCATAATAAAGGTGAGAGTTAATTCGTTTTACTATTTTTGGAAGTTATATTTATCTTCATAGTTGTCGCTGTTTTAGATGTTCATTAGTTTGATTTAAATGCTTGTTGTTGTTTTTGTTGTTGTAGTTGTGTGTTGGTGTGTGTTTTCTTTTTATTGTTGTTGTTGTTGTTATTTTTCTTTTATTGCTGTTGTTGTTGAGGTGGTTGTTGTCGTGTCTTATGTTGTTTTGTTTTGTTGTTGTTGTTGGTGTTGTCTAGCGAGAATATATGGAATGTGTGGATATGTTTTGTGTGTTGTTTTGTTGTTGTTGTTGTTGTTGTTGTTGTTGTTGTTGTTGTTGTTGTTGTTGTTGTTGTTGTTAACTCTTTAGTTACTAAGAAAATTGTGGTTAAATTTTTTTTGTAGCTGCAGTTGCTATTTGTGTTGTTGTTTTAGCTGTCGTTATATTATATTATATATATATATTATTTTTTTATTTTTTTTTATTTATTTTTTTATTTAATTTATTATTATTATTTTTTTTTAATTTGGTTTTTTATTTTTTAAATATTATATATATATATATATATATATATATATAATATATATATATATTATATATATAAGACCGCATCCAGGGGGTTGAAGGGGGTCTGACCCCCCAGATATTATTTAAGCACTAAATCTTTTTGATGCTTTGAGTCTCTTAATTTTTTATTTATAAGAATAATATGTACAAAAATCAATAAAAATTGTGAGTATATATTAATAAAAATGACAAAAACACATTTGTAGTTCGTGAAGATTTCTTCTGTTTAGTAGCTGTTGAGAGCACACAAGGAGAATCTTTAGCTGAGGTTGAAAGTTGAAATAAATTGTTACTTTCTGATTGGATAACGATATAGTCGGGCATCTATTTTAATAGAAAAATAGGAAAGATTTTCCTCCAGTGACAAAATTTTCAAATCAAACGAGAATATGCGAAAACAAAATGAGTGGAAAATTACAATGAATTGTTAATAATTAGAAAAGTTTTCAAAGAAACTGTTGACACTTTAGTTAGAGCTTAGAGGAACGCAAGATGGATCACAAATATTGAAGCTTCTTCAAATACATCAAATCTTTTGAAATCTGTAATTACGATTGAATTAGTTTACACTTGAACATTACATCAACTTTGCTCTCCTTAACTTCTCCATCACGTACTACATTGCGGTCTCCATCATTAGTGGCAGCAACTGTTCTTAATCATATTGAAAAATGTATTTGATGCTTGTTTTGAAAGATATCCTCGTAAATATCAATAAAAAGTCATGAAACATTTTAGAAGTTACAATAAAGATGAAGAAAATGAAGAAAGGAGAATGCCGCTTGTCATATTCATTCTAAAATGCTGAAACATAAACCAATTGTAATTCCTATTCTTGATGATTTTCAAACAGCTATAACAAGACAGTTTGCTAACCATAGAACAAACTTCCAATCTTAGCAAATTCATCATATCGACATCAATTAAATATTTTATGAATTTTGTAAATCAATTTTGATCAAGACAGTCACATTTGGATTGCCAAGGATTTTAGCATCAATCTCTTCTTTAACAACTTGCACTCCAGGTGGATATTTCTCCATTTATAATATTTTCAAAACTGCATTCTAGATTTCAAGGAAAAGGGAAGCTACAGAAGACCAAATTACATGAGATTTATCATCGATATAAATTACGAGAAGATATTTCATCTTTTGGTGTTAAGGAGAGGCAGAACAAGATTTTATAAGTAAATATAACTATTTGTATTTTGAAATTCTATCAATACCTATTTTAATATTTAGATAAGGATATATATTTGATATTAATACTATATATATATAATTATATATAATATATACGTATATATATAGTATAGTATATATAGTATAGTATATAAATTTATATATAGTATATTTATATGTTTATATGTATATATAATATTAAATATATTTATTATATATAATATATAATATTATAATATATATATAGTATCATATATATATATAATAATATATATATATATATATTATATATTAATATATACGATATATATATTATTATATATATATATATATAATTAATATATAAGTTAATAATTATATTTTATTTTTATATAATATTATATATATAATTATATATATATATAGTATATAGTTAATATAGGTATATTACTTTCCCGCTTCACCTTGTTGTCTATCTCACTCTCTCTCAAACTAGAATACCTTGATGCTTGTTAAGCATCATTCCTGATCTCATTCACGTAGTCCGAAATTTCTCCCCAGTGTTTACTGACTGCTCTAAAACAGGAGATGGGGGCGATTGCTGTTTTACTGACCGCAACCTCTCCATATCCTCCTCCCTTTATGCTTCAATTGTTTATGCAGATTAATGGCTATAATTGATTGCCCTTTCTCGATTCTAATTTCTTAACCAAGATCACTCTTTGTCTTTTATTCAATTTTGCTGAGATGCGCACAGACTCTTTAAAACCCTCTTATTCTAGAACGCAATGGTACGCTGTAACCAAGTTCTCGTGTCCATCCGTAAAACAATTATTTACGTTGAACCCCTCAAGAACAGAAAATAGCATTTAAACTGGAGAATGCTGACAGAGAGCCAAATGGCGCCTCCTATTTTCGGAGGATGTTTCAGTACCTCCCGGATGCCCATTCGCAGCCACTTCCATCAAACTGATTACCTATCTAACTATTTACTGATTTACTATATTGCATGCCCTCAGTTATTGAATACACAATATCACTCACGTCACTCTATTGTCATGAACTCCTCCAATTTGACAAATTTTGCAGTTCGCCCCCACAATCTGTTCGCCATCATTTTCTGATATGTTGCCACTTAACCCTATTCGCCGTCGTGCATTTTACACTTTACGGGGCCAATAAAACCTTCTAAAATTATCACATATCCTATCTGATTTCCCACTTTAGCCAGTACTTATTTTTAGTATCTTCAAGGTGAATATTCTTATATAACATTTGATTTTGCTTGCATTATAGGATCATTTATAATGCATGATACAATTTTTAGTTTTTATTTATTTGTATAATGAAGGCTCCCGACATTAAAATTTCTTCAGTAGTTCCAGAAGCTGCCTTCGAATAATGCATATATTTCATAACCAGTATGCGTTTCTTTGTAGCGTGTGGTTCTGTAGATTGATTCAGCATATAATATATATATAGATTAATATTAATAACTTAATATATTAATATATAGTATTATTATATGCAATACTAATAAATTTATTTATATATATATAACTATATATTATATAGTATATTATACTAAAATATATATAGCGCTGTGCAAAAAGAATGGGCATATATATGTATTTGAAAAAAAATTATTTTGAATCTTTTTTGCTTCTTTTATGTTTATATATATTAAATTATATACCATTTTGAGGTCTTTTCCTTAGCTTGTACTAGAAATCAAGAATTATTTAAATTTGTTATGTTTAGTCAACCAAAAAGTACAACACCATGGTAAAACACCTAAAATTCAATCAGAAATAAATATATACTTTTCTTTCGCTCCTAATTTAAACTTTTGACCTGAAATAAAATTTTCACTAGTATTTTATAAAGGATGTAAATAATTATTGGAGGAAAGTAATAACAGACCATGCTTGTAATATTTAATTGCATATTTATTTATAAACCATTTCGCACTCTTTGCATGTAGAATTTTGGGATGAAGAATTTTCATCTACGATATGAAAACATGCTCTGATACATGATGAAATAAGTTCGTTTTGTTTGAAGGTTTGTTTTAGAACCCAATTTTAACCAAGATTTTATGGTTCAGATTGAACTCTAAGGGCAATCAAATGTGTTTAGATATTCTTGTCCTTGGAACCATTTAAAACTTTTCCGATCTATGCACGCCACATTATCACTTGAATAAGAAATTTTCTTCTCCACACAAATCTTGGCACTAGGAATCTTTTTACTTGTTAAAAACTGTAGATTACTGATCATGTTTAACTCATTTTCGTCACAACATGAGTCTTCCAACTGTTGATGACGATATGCATCCCCTAATATGAATTCGATGCTTATGTAGTAAAATACCAATTTGTTTATATGTCTGCCCTTTTACGATGTCGAAACATACTGAATTTTCTGCATTCGTTATACGAATGTGGAAATTTCAATCACTAAAAATGACTTAACAATGTTCTTTGGATCATTGACGAGTTGTTCTTTGCCAAAACAATTCTTCTCTTATCATGTTTTCTGTTACGCAGAAGGTTTTTGCTTTGCTTACATCCTCTTAGAACATTTTCTAAGAGTCTTCTTCGTACTGTGCTTGTAGAATTTACTCTACAACCACTTTCATTCCATTCTTTAAGAAGGTAAGGGCTTGTTAGATGTCTATTTGAAAAAGCATTCTGTCAAAAGTCGATCTTGCCGCTTTGTTGACTTTCTGGTCTTCTGAAACTGGACACCATAAGTAATGTTTCTTGTTATTTTATATCTTTCGTAACACCGATTTATATAGTACTTTACTTAATGATAGTTGTCTTGCACAGAACGGCAGATTGTCCTCTTCAGAAAGCTTAATAACGAGTCCGCATTCCTTATCAAGCCCATAATTGAAATAACATCTAAAATACATTTCCCGTACAATATATACTCACAGAACAAGGCCCGCCCCCAAATTAAGCTCATTGGCTAATTAAAACAGACTTCCCATTGGCCAATATCAGCCTATATAGTAATGTGAAATTTTTATTCAGAGATTTGTGTTTTCTCCGAGGCAGTTTTTCTTTTATATAAAGCTACATATTCAATAAATCGCATAATATTTATATGCATAGAAAAGCTAAGGAAAAGACCTTCAAAATGGTAATATTTTATTATTATAACCTATAATATATCAATAAGATTCAAAATATTGACATTAAAAGAATTATGTGCCTTCTTTTTTGTCACAGACGGTATATTATATATTAATAATTTTAATATATTAAATATATATTATATTATATATATATATATATATATTATAAATATATACTTATTATATATTATATTATAATTTATATATATTATTCTATATACTTATAAATATATATCATTATATATATATCATATATTAATATAATTATATATATGATATATATATATAGGTATTATATATATATAATATTATATAATAATATAATATATATATATTTGTGTGTATCTGTGTATATAAACAAGCGATTTAAATGTCAATAGAAAAAATATGTTAACACAAAGGGGAGAAGACTAGAAGTTCTGATAATCTTCAAAGGAATTGACATGTGTATAAAAGATTTTTATCTTTTTGAAATAAGTAGAGTTGGTCAGGGCTTAAGACAAAATAACAGAAAAAAAAAGCTTTTGTCAAACTTAAAAGGAAAATATATTTATTATCCGATTTTGATGTTACTTTTTTAAAAAATTTGAAAGTAAAATATTTTACTTTTAAATTGAAAATTAGATTTTAAGTTCTAATTTACTACATAGCAGTTTCTTTTATTATTGTATCTAAAAAATAAATTTAAAACTTCTGGCATGTTTCTTTTTTATTAGTATATTGTTTGAATATTTGAATGAACAAAAATTAATATGTAAGAAATTATATTGGGCTCTAATCATAAAGAAAGATCTCCCCCAAATCTTAACATCTTGTTATGTATAAAATGTTTATTTATATATTAAATTTGTATTTATATATATTGATACATATAAATGTAATAAAAATATCTATTATATATATATTATATAATATATATATATATATATATATATATACGGCAAGAGAAAACCCGATAGGAAATCAACAGCAACCAACAAAAACCGCACAACCTGCAGACCTAACTCGTATTTTATTATATTATATATATATATATATATTTAATATATTTTATATATTATATATAATAATTAATTTAGATCTTTATATATTATATTACCGTATATATATATATACTTTTATATTATATATATAATTAAATTATATTATAATATTACTTATAATATATTATATATATGCGTATATATATTATATATATATATATATATATAATATATATATATATAATATATAATTATACTATATATATATTTAATATTATTATATACGTATATAATATATATAATATTAATATTTATATTACTATAATATATATTATATATATATAATATATAATACCATATATAATTATTAATATTATATATAATATAATATTTATATATATATATTTAATATATATTATATAATATATACTACTTATATATATATATATATATATATATATATATATATTATTTAAATAAATATATATTATTTAACTATTAAATTATATATATATACATATAATAATATCATATATATTATATATATAATATATATATATATATAATATATATAATATATATTATATATATGTATTAATTTTATATTATATAATATTTATATATAATATATATAGTATATAATAATATATATATATATTATATATATATATATATATATATTATATATTATATATATTATATATATAGATAATTTATATATAATATTAAGTCTTGTTACTAATATATAATATCATATAATATATATAATATATAGATATATATATATATATAAATATATATATATATATAATATAATATATATATATATATTATATTTTATTATATATATAATTTATTATATTTAATAATTTTATTTTTTAATGAAATATATATAATATTAATTAATATATATAATTATAAGTTAATATATATATATAAATATATAAAATAATATAATTACTATTATATTATATATATATGTATATATAATATATATAGGGGGTGTGTTGTAAAGTGATAGGGGATACGAAATCAAGAATTTCATCTCTGACATGGTTCTTTATATTTTAATTACGGTATGGCCGATCGCAGATAGTAAGATTAGTTTAGTTATTCAAGATTATTACCGGTTATCTGAATATTTTGGTGCTGAACCATTTGAACAAGACATATATGTAATTAGCAAATTTATTCTTTACATATGCTAAGTGTCAATTAGGGAGTTTCATGTACACACCGTTGACAGCGTTGGTTGTTCCTTCACCTGATCAGAATGGGAGAGACAATATTCAGAATTCTCTATGATCAGAGCAACCGTTGCGGACCTCACCGCATCCTGCTTGTCCACCTAATTTGGTACCCCAATAGACTCCCGATCACCCATGCATTCGCATATACCTTTTATAACTATCGCCTATTATTCACCGACTAGTATCTGTCTAATAGAATCTTTAAAAAAACCCTTACTTTATTTATTCTCACCATCATTCTGGTTATCTCAATCCTTCCTTTCGAATCATATTCATACTGGCCGTATCATCCTACCGGCAGAATATAATATCCTATCTCTCAGTACTTTTGGAAGTTTTAAGGTGAGCCTTTAACCATTATTATAATGGTATGATATCCGTCATGCTCTAAAAATCATCTCCCTTTGCTTACTTTTGTCTAGCTTTCTTGTCAAATCGTATCCATAGACTATTATTGCATTTGCGACTTCTTTTATCCTTCAATAGTGTTTCTCCAGCGTTCTGTTATCTAGATCTACTCCTCTTCTCTCATAACATATATCACACTATTCTAATCTTCTCTAAATTGATATTCATGCGATGTCGAATACACTACCTTTCTTCGTACTATAGATCAATTGCTCAAATAAAATACCATATATTTCCCCTTGATTATATGTATTATATTTATATATTATCTTCAGGTTTCACATAAATATTAAGCGTAGCGTGAATATATCTATACTATATTATTAGCTATATATTATAATATATATACGATATTATATGTAATATCTTAATACATATTAATGATAATAATATAATAATATATATCTATAAATAATTATATATATTATATATATATATATTATATTATATATAATATATAAAATATATATATATATATATATATTACGTCTATATAGTTATATCATATATAATATTTAGTATAGTATATAAGCTATTCGTACGATAGATAGCTAGTAAGATCTTTATTACTTAAATTTTACATTTTTCCACTTTAGAAGGTATTTTTTTTTACACCAAATAGCATAAATATTATATCTATTGTTTTATTTAAACCAATAAAGCATAGAGATTAAAAGTTGCCAAGTATCAGTTTAAATCTATAATTTTATGTTAATGTGTCTGTGTTTTAGCTTTAAAGAACGTACTTACATACTTACTAACCCTAACAACCTAACTTAATATTGGATAGAATTAGTTTCACTTTTCTTTTTAGGCAAGTTAAATGTAAACTTTTGTTTTCCCCTCTCGCATATGAAAAACTTTTTCTTCTTTTTCCAAAAAAATGGGGGTAAGGTCGTACTGAATTGTCCCACTAAGTATATAATAAAATATTATAATATATATATATAATATTACTATAATATATATAAAATATATATATAAATATATACTCTATATATATATAATATGTTCAGTCAATGTACAGGAAATAAAGTTGATAAGAAACTCTGTATCTCCAGAAGATAAACAGAATAATAGTTGTTTTGATTCATGAAATAATATTACTTTAATTTTCTCATTTGATAGTGTATTTAACGTGTGTTTCAAAATGTTATATATATATATATATATATAATATAAATATATGATATTATATCTATGTTTTAAGAAAATAATGTGCATTCTGTTGATATAATTCCATTATTTATATATATATATACTTATATAATATATAGTTATATATATATAATATAATGTCATCAAAGATATTTTTACATAGAGCCAACGATTTACTCTTACATATTCGGTATGAACTATTTTCAGTACAATGAGTAAATCCCATCTTAAATTAAACGCGATGGCTGCTATATTGCGATTTTCTAAAAGCGCCATTCATAATTTGCTCCTTCTGCCAATGAATTACGCAAATTTGATGCTACCAAGACCAAAAGGCGCAGACAACCAGCCAAACGCGAATTAAAATTCTGCCTATTCTTTGCTTACATTTTTTTATAGAGGCTTTAAAATCACACTCGATGGAAGACAATACACAATGTGGCTACTTTGATAGATGCATACATGAATTTCATAAAAGCATTTGAATCGGTTTTATAAGGTGAAGGAAAATGTTTCGTCTGTTGTTGGATTGTTGTGCATTCTGTTGATATATTCCTTATTAATATTTTTAATATTATTATATACTATATATATATACTTATATAATAATATATAGATATATGTTATATATATATATAAATTATATACTATATATATTTACACTCACGGGCAGGGACCTACCTTTTCAAAAAGAGGAGGGAGGGGCGAGAATAAGAAACGAAACGCGAAAGTAAACCCACCCAGTCCCTTACCTAACGCAATTCCTACAGGTGAGATGCAGGCGGGACTTAAAGAGAGGAAGATTGAATACTGCAGGGAAAACAGATGAAGAAAGAGTTCCAAAAAAACAGATGTGACTGGATGAAAAAGAAGGAGCACCACTAACGATATCCTTGAGTTCTCCAATATTTCACACATTATTTCGCTGTAAATATAGTAAGGCACTTCTTGATATAATGATATATATTTTATATATATATATATACTATTAATATTATATAGTAATATATACTTAATATATACTTATATAATAACATAATACATAAATTATAATTATATACTTATTATTAAAATATATATTATATATTAATATACTAATATATATTTTCTAAACCGTTGCAAAGCCTGTGTCGGTTGCAATATTATCATTTCTATTACGCAATGATCTTGAGAAGGATATCGATAAAAATTGAAGAGAAATGACCATTAATATGTTTAATTAGTCCAATAACATAAGAAAATCATTCTAACAAATCCTGAACCATTTCTGTCCCAATCTACCCCGTTACCTCAGAGTAAAGAGAAGATTTGATACATTTTAAAAATGGAGATTTTCATTTTATTGTTATAGTTTCATCAAAATTCTGTTTTTGATTAAATCAAAATTTAGTAATTTTTATTCTATGTAACCATTAGGGCTTTACGGAAAAGATCCTAATATGTTTGCTTTTTGTTTATTAGCTCATTTCCTTAGCGTCCCCATCTTCTGAGTTACCATATAATATATTACATATATAGATACGTATATATATATATTAATATATATATATTACTATATTATTATATTATATATATATTAATATATATTATAATATATTATATATATATATTTTATATTACTATATATATATTTGATATATAATATAATTATATGATTATATTTATATAATATATATATATATAATATATTTAATATATAATACTTATATATATATATATTATTATTATATAATATTTATATATAATTATATATCATACTCCGCAACAATTAACGCACACAGGGGTACGCGGTGAAAAGGGTAGACAAGATGAAGAAGACGCAGACACTTTATTGGATAATGACATACATGTTGGTTCCTCCTCAAAACCGAATAGGTGATAGGTGTGAGCAAGTTTGCAGCCAAGCGGGTCTCGCAGCAGGGTTCACGGAGGTTCAGCGCTGAACAACACACAAATGTTGGTACGTACGTCGAAGGCCGCGGGTCTATGGGTGTTCAATACCGATGTATGACCCCTTCTGGCACGGATAACTACCTGACACCTCCTGGCATGCTCTCGATGAAGTGCCGAATTCAATAGACAGTGAGTTGATTTGATCCCATACGTCTTGCAGTGTCTGTCGCAGGTCGGAAGATGGCTCCGTGAGGGTGCAGCTGCGGAATACGACGTTTCAGGACTATATAACAATATTATCTAATTGGGTTTGATATCACCGCTATATCTGGCCACTAACGCCCCGTATTTTGGATCGTCCTAAGTAGTCGTTCACACATTGGCCTTGTGTGGTCTTGCATTGTTATGCATTTGGATGAAAGTTGTCACCGATGTAGGGGGCACTTATGCAACCGAACATATGTTCGAGATGTCTGTGATATACCTTAGGGCTGTAAGAGTGCCTCCATCGAAGATGTGCAACTCCGTAGGCCCCGCTAAAGAGTTGCTTCCCTAGACGATAAAAAAAATTGACCACCTCATAACGCGCAGGGAACCCTGCAGCACATGTGGCATTGCGCGTACCTCTTCCGTCGGTTCGTCCGGTATATTCTAGTCGCCTATCCAAGGCTACAGAACACTCTCGACTGTCCAGGTAAAGGACACTCTTGCCAGTCGTCGACCGTCCAATGAGAATTGTGTTCTCGGGCAAATGACCGAGTCGACGCCTTCGCATGTTCGATCACCCGCGCGACTATGGCAGGCCTCTTTGGCCATGTAATCTATATTCCGCAACGTGTCGACGCACTTTATTGGCACTCACCCTGGTGCCATGTGTCCTCCGCCAGCTGTATACTGACAATGTCGTGCCGCTTGTGGCGCATCTCGTAATGCACGACACGTATAAATCAGTCTTTCACGTGTGGACGTGGCCCATGGAGTACCTCTCCGTAGCCGGCGATAAATGTCAGGTTTCCTCGTACCGTGGACCACCGTAGCAATCGTATATGTGCTACACCGATAAGTCGCCCAAGATGCCCTACACTTGTCCATTTGCGATTGGATGTTTTATCTGCCACGCAAATGATATCTTGTACGCAATGATCCCCGCGTTATATCCCGACAGTAACCTTACCCCCCCCTCTCCCATGTCTAGTTACGTGGCTTTATGTTTTCCTTATTATATCGCGGCGCGCCCCCATACTGCACGAATTCTACTGCGAGGTAGTATACATAGTCACACTGATGCTGCGTCTGTGTTGGCTAGTGGGGTTAATTGGAGTTTGGGCCTTACGCTCCTGCAGAGTGACTTCATCCTTAGATGGCGGCGTTATTTTTGCATGGTATAATATATATTATACATATATATATATTATTATATTATATATATATTATATATATTATATTATTATATATATATATATATATATATATATATATATATAGTATATACATATAAATATATATATATAATATAACATACATATAATAATAGTATATATATATATAATATTATTATATTATAATATATAGTATATATATAATATATATAGACTATATGATATAATATATATTATAAATATATATTATATATTATTATATATATATATAAAATTATAATAAATAATATATATATATATATTATATATAATATTATATATATAATATAAACATATTATATCTATAGATATATATATATGATATATATAATCATAGTATAATTATATAGATATAGTTATATATATAATATATATAATATATATATAATGGCAAAAAATTACCAAAACAAATCTAAACATTTTATTATACGAGTAAATTACTCGGGTGAATAAAGTTACCATCTACCATTATCTTGCTTAAAACTATGCTGAACGGTGGAACAACACTATAACAAAATTTTAAATAAATATTGGTTAAAAATATATTAGTGAGTAAAAAATAAATAAATAAAGAGAAAATTATTAATTGCCAAATTATACGTATTTTAACATTAAGCGACAAAACTCTAGTGTTGTATATTAAATATTTGACTTTGTAAAAATATTATCTAGGAGCGTGGTGGCAAATATATAAGGATTCTAAGAATGTAAGGTTAAGGTCCTTTTCAATGGCAAAATATTAAAATTGATCATGTTTATCAGGATGAATTTTTCTAAAGGAATGAAGAATTTGATCGAAAGACTATTGGGACTGAGTGCAAATGTTCCAAGTTTTTGAGATATCTTTATGTTCGCCAATCTAATATAAAGACTACGAGTAGCTTTACCTATGTAGTGGCATCACGTCACCCACTGTATTGTATATCCTGATAAACATAAAGGTAAGAATTATCTCTAATCTTTTTAAGGCAATTTCCAATTTTATTTTCATTTGAAAAAGCTAATTGAAGTTGAACTGGGGGTAAATTTGATTCAAAAATGCCTTAAACTCATAGATTGATTAAGGGATTCAGTATTCTCAACTTAAACATCAAATAAGGTTAAAAATATGTATGGAAGCATTTAATCTAATGCAAAAATTTTGCTTAAAAATTTTAAGACGAAAGCTTGTTTCCTGAATATGCTATCAATGATAAAACTGTGAAATCTTCTTTAGAATAGCGTCTTAGAAAGTTCCAGATTCATTCGAAGACTTATAATATGTAATGAGATCTCATGTCATACTAAGAGTTTTTAAAGTAAATTAATTATGACATATACGGGTAAATGATTAAATTAGTTGTTAATCGTAATTTTTTCAATTTTATTTTTTAAATATTTTTAAATTATACAAGACTCTCTAATATATAATGTATATATTTAAGAAATTATATACTATATATTTATATATACACATAATTATATATATATTATATATATATATAATATATATATATAATATAATATATCAAATATATACTTATAGATAATATATATATATTTATATATATATATATAATATATATACTATACCGTATACTATATATCTATATAATATTAATATAATATATATATAATATATACTATATATATATTATTATTTATTATATACTATTATATATAAAAATAAGTTAATTATATTAACAGATTAAATATATATTATATAATATTATATAGTATATAGCTATACTATATATATATATTAGTATATAATACCGCTATATATAATATATATATAGATATTATATATATATATATATATATATATATATATAATATATATATATATAGATAAATATACTATTATATAATATATATAATATATTTATATATATATATACATATATATATATATTAATTTAATATATATATATAATATACGATATAATACTATATATATATAATATATATATATATAATATATAATATGATATTATATTACTATATATAATATATATATATATATTAATAATAATATATTATATAATATAAATAATAGATACTATATTATAACTATTATCATATAGTGTATGTAATATATATTATATTTATTTATATATATATATATATATATATAATATAATTAAATTACATATTATATATATATATATATATATCTATATACTATTATATATACTTATAATATATATATTATATATATTATATATATAATATATATATTATATATATATATATTATATATTTATTTATTATATATAATTAAATATATATTATTATATAATAATATATAGATAATTATATATAACAAGCATCACGAAGAGTTCAGGCATGTAATTAGAAACTATAACATCTACAGGAAAAATAAATAACATTTTTGATATCAGCAAGTAATCCATCCAGAAAACTTAAAAAATTTACTTTTATTAATAATAATTTATTAATACACAACCTTTAAATTATTAAACATTACAACCTGGCATATGATACGCTTTGATTGACCTTAGAAACCTGCATTAAGTTCTCGAGTTCTCGAAGGTGACAAAATACCATTGTTATTTTTACGCTTATGGCAGAAAAATGTTATTTTTTTTTTATAAACATTATTAGGGGGTTCAAACCGAGAAGACAGGGGGGACGAAGTCCAGTCCCACAGTCGTACCCCGGCCTAGGCCGAGAACCAACCGACTCTATCCATCGTCTATTGTATTACCGTGTGTATTGGTTTAAAAAAATTAAATTTACCACCTTTGCTGCTCACTGGAGTAAGCGCATTTTCGAAAATTTGTCTCAAAAAACTGATAATTTTTTCAACATTTTTACAACAATTTTAATTTTTTAAAAAGCAAATTTTTTAAATTTCCGGGGATTGTAATGTTCGTGATTAAATAAAATGATAAATTATTTCGTGTAAGCTGTTATAGTTTTCAAGTTACATGCCTGAACTCTTCGGGATGCTGACATATATATATACTAATATATATAAATAATATATATATTATATATATTATATTATATACTATATTATATTATATATATATTATATTATATAAAAATATATAGTAATTTATAATAGATAATATTATATATATATAAATATAATATATATTACTTATATATATATATATATATAATATATATAATATCGATATATATATATATATATATATTACTATATATATAAATATCTAATATATAATATATATATATTATATATATATATATATATAGATTATATAAATAGAAGTAATATATAGTTATATATATATAATTATATTATATATTATAATATTATATATATATATAATATAATATTAATATATATAGTATATATACATATATATATATAAATATATATTATTAGATTATATATATATTATATATATTATATATTATAATATAATAATAATAATAATAAATAATAATAATAATATAATTAATAATATACTAATAATAATAAATTAATAATAAAATAAATAATAATAATAATAATAATAAAATAATATAATAATGAATAATAATAATTAAATAATATAAATAAAATATGATAAAGAAACAATGATTTAAATAACATTGATAAGATTTGATACCTGATTGTTAATATAATAATAATAATAATAATAATAATAATAATAATAATAATAATAATAATAATAATAATAATAATAATAATAATAATAATAATAATAATAATAATAATAATAATAATAATAGTGGCAAAGTTTTCGCTATATCTTTTACACTTTTGAAATACAAATTAAACTCTTTATTACTGTGTAATATCAGTACAAATGTGAAACCTCTTAAAGCTTAGTGTGGCGTAAACAATCCTTTCTGAGACTATTTTTTGCGATTTTTCGAGATTTTGAGCGATATTTTATTGCGATTTAGTCGATTTTTTTCGTTTTATTGCGATTTTCCGGCCTTGCTTTTCCTTTCAATACATAAATTGTTTTCGCAATGCTTTTTTATTTTTTTTTTTTTTTTTTTTTTTTTTTTTTTTTTTTTTTTTTTTTTTTTTTTTTTTTTTTTTTTTTTTTTTTTTTTTTTTTTTTTTTTTTTTAAACAATGGCCGTGTCTTCAATTTAGGAAAGTTATAATTAGAGATTTTTTTTTTCTGTTTGCTTTCGATAATAATAATAATAATAATAATAATAATAATAATAATAATAATAATAATAATAATAATAATAATAATAATAATAATAATAATAATAATAATAATAATAATAATAATAATAATAATAATAATAATAATATATTAATCATAATAACATATAATAATAATGATAAATAATAATGTAAAATAATAATAATAAGTAATAATAATATAAGAATAAATAAAATAATAATAATAATAATAATAATATAATAATAATAATTAATATGTAATAATATATAAAATAATATAATAAAAATAAAAATATAATGATGAATAATAATAATATAATAAATAATAATATATAATAATAATAATATAAATAAAATATATAATAATAATATAATAATAATAATAACTAAAAAAGAGTAAATAATAATCTAATTAATAAAATAACTAAAAATAATAATAACATAATTATAATAATCAAATAATATAGTGGTTAATATTAATGTAATAATTAAAAAAAAATATAATTAATCATCATATAAAATATAATAAATACATAATAAATAATAATAAAATTAATAATATTAATAATAATAATGTATATATAATAATAATAATAATCAAATAATATATATAATAATAACATATAATATAATAAAATAATAAATAATACAGTAATAATAATAATAATAATAATATAATATAAGATGTGATAATAATAAGACATCTAACTGTAATCATCACACACATACACTCTCTATACAGAGTTGTACGGATGGACTCATCTAATATAATAATAATAATAAATAATAATAATAATCAATAATAGAAAATAATAATAATAATAAAAATAAAAATAATAAAAATGAAAATAAAAATTAAAACAATAAAAATAATTAATTAATATAATTAATAATAATACAATATAATAATAATTAATAATAATAATAATAATAATATAATAATAATAAATAATAATACATAATAATACACAATACATAATAATAATATAGAACAATATATAATAATAATAATATAAATAATAATAATTTACGGCTTGTCCTAATATCAACAAAAAACTTAGAAATAAGTCCCCTAGTCTATAATAAGTTATGACTGGCCATGTACTCCATGGACATTGCCACAGAATGATATTAACTAAATATTGTATCAATTAATTAATGAAAAAATTTCTCAATTCACATTAATGAAAACGAGATTACGCTCCATTCTGATCTATATAGTGCTCCTCATTTATGTTGAAGTATGTTCACAACGTATCCAGTTAAAGATAAACATATATAATTGAAGAAGTTGATGAGACCCTTTACTAATTTTAATAATGAAACCTTATACAAAAAGATGGTGTTCGATAGGATTTCATTGCCAAACGTTCGCCGATTATGACTGTATCATATTAGAAAAATGAAATTATGAACTGAATTATACATTTATCCAAGGAAATTTTAAGATAACGACATAAACATTTATGTCAATTGTTGAAAAATTACAAATTCACTTAAAAAATTTCATAGAAGACCTTAAAAAATACTGTAATCCTAAACTTCGTTTAATGAAGATGTTTAAGATAAAAACTGGCATTCCTAGATTTTGAGTTTTGTTTAAAAATGATAGACATTGAAACGAGCAGTAAATTTTAAAGTACAAAGGTTTATGTACACCAATTATGATTCTAACGTTATACCGAAGATATTAACTATCAATTATTAAAACTGATTCACACGAGGTTATATGAATTACTTTAACTAGGAAATCTTTAACAGTAGAGTTGTAATAATAACAAAAAACAAATTAATTTAATTGCGTACTAAATAAAATGGAAAAAAACAATTAATTCTATTAATTAAACAGCATTTTAACTCAAACTAAAAGTTACATTGACATCGGGCAAGCACTAACTTTTTATTTTCAAATTAATTAAATTTGACAATCACTTTCTAGAAGAAAGATCGAAGATTAAACAAATTGTAAAGGAACATTGATACAGTCTATGAAGTGTAAATGGTTAGAAGACTAACTTTCACCCAGAGACGAGTGTTTCTCATATATTTAGTAACCGGGTGAATTTTCGGCAAGGATATTCAAGTATATGTTTGTGTATCAAGTATTAATTGCAAAGAAGTACGATGTAATTCCTTTATGTGGATACAACTAACACTTTAAGAACCCGAATCTATGACAACACAGAGTATGAACCAGTCAAATATCGGGATTACACGACGACAACAATTCGTTCTACAAATTGAAATTCGCTAGTTCTTTCAAATTTATTTCAATATGTATTTGCAACTGACTTCGTATAACAACAGACAAGAAATAATCTTACTACAATAACATAGAAACAACTAAAAGCAACAACAATCAAGTGAAAATTTACTGAAAATGACATGATGCTTGAATGTTTTTCTAATATTTGAGATATAGTCTGCAGGCGCACTATTAATCCATGAATATTAGCACATGTATCTACAAAAAAAATAATGTTGAGCGTTATCTTGTTTCATCCAAAACTTCAAGCATAAAATGTATCAATATGAGAATTTCAGATTATATATTTAGAAATTATTTTTGTAGCAAGCATGTATGGAAACATGTAGCTACTTAAACAGTCGACGTGCCTGACAGTCATACAGGCGAAAATATTGGACTATATGATTAAGGCTTTCATTCTTTTATCGAGTAGAATGATCCTTGCAAAACTTTCTCTTGAAAATAAAAAGACATTATTAAAAAGCAATAGCAAAATAAATATATAATAATAATTAATAATAATATATAATAACCTATAATAAATAATAAAAATAATAATAATAATAATAACATATCAGACCCAGAACACCAATGTGTTTGAAATATCGAATAACAATATAACTATAAAATAATAATAATATAATTATATAAATGATAATATAATAATAATATAATATAATAATCAATAATAATAAATTTAGGAGTATAAATAAATATTAATAATAAATAATAAATATATATATAATAACTAATAAAAAACATCAAATAATAATAATAATCATAATTAAAATAAGTCCATCAATAATACAATTAAATAATAATATAATAATAATAGTTACATATAATAATCATATAATAATAATAATAACTAAATAATAAATTAATAATTATTAATAATAATAATAATGTAATATAAATAACAATAATATAATAAAAAATACATAGATATAAAATAATAATAATAATAATATAAAATACAATATAATATATTAATACAAGTAATTATTAATAGATAATAGAATTCGTTTGTTGAGAATTATAAAACAAAATAAATGCCCATAAAATATGACAACCAAAATAAAGCGAATAATAATAAATTAATAATAAACACTATTTAATTTATAATAAAATAATACACTAATACCACCAATATCATAACAATAATAAATAATAATAATTTATGAAGTGAAAATTAGAAAGTAAGAATTCCTAAAACTTATGTTCAATACACATATCCACAACCAATCCGAACGTCTCAGAATTTTCTATTTCTCATCGAGAATTTTTACCGCCTATTAATACTATATATATATATATATAATATATAAATAGTACATACCTCTTACATATATATAATCCAAATATATATTATATATATATAATATATTCTAATGTATTATATATATTAATAATATTAATAGATATATTTTATATATATTATATAACTATAACTTTATACTAAATATATATACTATATATATATCTATTTTATTATATTATCATATAATAATAAATCAACTCTATATATATATACATCCTACTAACCCACCTACATAACACTCTTAATACTATAATATATATAATTATTATACTATATATATATTTTTATATCTGAAATTAAAAGAAAAAATAACCTTTGAAAAATTTAAAATTGTAAATCGTTGGAAAAATATCATATTATCAGGTTTTCTGAGAAGAACCGAAGAGACTCTACGCTCGCCAAGGGCGTCAAAGAGGCAATGTCGATTTTTAACTAAAAGAACTACCAAGGGGAAACCACAAAGATGGCAGAAATCGTGGGGTATATCTCTACGTCTACGTAGCTCTCCTCACTTATAAGCGGCGACACCCCCTAAAACAGAAAAAAAAGAAAAAAACTCCGATTGAGACATACCTTAAGTAACATCACACACATATGCCATATATATGTACCAAACAACTAACGAAATCGAAGGCTACATCGCCTAGTAGTCAATAAGCCAGCTAAAAGGTGCGTTTACGCATACTTAAACCATTTCAATTCTTGTCTCGCTGCTCTTGT
>JABUQX010051375.1:17500-35000 GCA_015478945.1 Trachelipus rathkii | reverse complement strand
TAAGCATCATGTATGAGGGAGTTGTTGCAAGATTTGTGTTGCTTACGAATAGATGGAATCAGTCATTGAAAAACCATTTGAAAAGGGGAGAAAAACGCCACATACCAATCAGTTCGGATTCAGAATGAGATCATTTCTGTATGTGGTACTACTATAAAAGAAAAACAACATTAATAAGGTAAGGAATATTTGAATAATATATATAATATATACATATACATATATATCTGTAATATATATATATATATATATATATATATATATATATATATATATATATATATATATATATATATATATATATATATATATATATATATATATATATATATGTATGTATGTATTTGTCTGTGCGCACCAGCGTTTAATTTGCTAACTTCTTTTTCAGTAAATTTATGTACAAAAGTGGAAAGCACGTGTTTGTGCTGATGGGTTAAAATCACAAAGAGATCGGAGGTAATTAATATGATTAAATTATTCATTTGTGTTAATTATTAATAAGCGATTATTTAATATGGTTTATCGTACACTTTAGATTAAATTACTCGAATTGTTAATGCATGGTTAAAATGAATTATTTAAGTGAAATTTCTAAGTCTATGATTCTTTAAGGAGTAATTAAGAAACTTATTTATAATTAAAGTTCATTCCAGAAGCAACTATACTTTGTTATATATTCTGCTAATACTGCATTATCCAGTATATAGGAAAATATATAATTGCTTAATATTTTTGTAAACATATTAAATTTGTAAAGTTAAAAATAATTAATGTCTTTAATTTAATTGTGATTATTATATTTATGTAGTTAACATTTATAAGGCATTCTTCTTTTTTAATTAGTGTTTTATATTTCACAGGTTGTTTTGTTTTGTCTTGTCTTGTTTTGAGTGGCCTTGTTTTGTTTTTCCTTGTTTTGGCCTTTTGTGTTAATGAATATTTTGTTGTATACGATTATGTTATGTTGTCCTGCCTTATAGTATACTTTAAAGACTGTCTATTAGTTACATGCCATTTATGCATTATTAATTAACCTGAAGGGTAACACCTTCTTTGCAATAAAGAATGAAACGAGGCAAGAATTTCATTCCAAATCTCTGCAAAATAGTAATTGAAAGAAGAAAGAAGAAATTACTACAACTTGCGACCGATGCCAGGATAGAAAAGTTACTACAATTTGCAACCCGTTTCGAGAAGGAACTTTAACTGCAGTCAGCGGGCCCGAAAGCAAACTTTCAATCGTTGACCCATCCAAGTTGGTCTAAACGATCGAATTTTTATTCGCAGTCTTAAGGCAACAACAAAATACAACAAAATTTACGGCCAACCAACATGCACCGAAGAAAAAAACTCCCCGACTTCAACGCAGCCACGCCGCCCATAACCAACCAACAAACAAACAACAACCTTCAATCTTAAGAAGAAAAAGATTCTCTTTCAACCGAAAGAGAAAAACAAGTAAGAAATAGAATATAATGAAAAGATGAACTATTTCAAATTCCAAATGTTGAGAAATTTGTTGCCCATTATCTCATTTTAATTAATAAAAATCAATTAAGAAATTTATAGTAATTAATACGGTGTTCACCGAAAAAAATTTATTGTTGTTTTTGAACAAGTTTAAAAATTAGTAAATGATACATTTTGTAAACTCTGTAACACAGGTGGTTAATAATTGTGTTACACGTTTTTAAATCATTTATGTAGTAATAGAAAATATGTTAATATTTTTCCCGCTTACGTTTATTCTTTTCAGTATGTAAAAGAAATTTTAGTTACTATCAGGTAACAACTTTTTATTGAGCGTAACATAACACATGGGTGTTAAAATGTGTTATGAGTTATGTGTTACAGTTAGAGGTGTACACATAGTCATATAAGATATATTTTGCATGGTCAAATCATAAGGTATACTATGTTTTTTTACTATTGCAATATTTTGTTTGTTTTTTGTTTGATTATCGCGCATGCGTTATTCGCGCAAAGCGTTATTCGTGTAAGCATAATTCATGCAAGCGTTACTCGGGCAAGCGCCAATTAACAATTATTCTTATTGCCGAATGATATTTGATGTGTTGAACGATACGTAAGTTACGTTAGTGAAGTTCGATCGTGTTTCGTTAAAAATTGTATTAAGCGAGAAAAGTTATGAAGTGACCCAGTGCAAGATTGTTTTTTTTTTGTTTTTTGTGTGTGAAACATGGAGAGATAAAATTGATGAAAGCTTTTCTATTTTTTTTATCAATCTCTTTCCATCACTCTACCCTCGAACCCTTTCGTAAAACTTCTATTTAATTAATCAAAAGATTATATATATATATATATATATATATATATATGTGTGTGTGTGTGAATAAAATATATATATATATATATATATATATATACATAAATATATTTATATATTATATATATATATATATATATATATATATATATATATATATATATATATATATATATATATATATATATATATATATATATATATATATATATGTATATGTAACTAAATACTTGAGTATTCTATATTAATATAATATATATCTAATTATATATATATATATATTAAATATATAAATTATATATATATATATAAAATTATATATATTATATATATATATTATTATTATATATATCAATTAATAATAATAATAATATATATATATATATATATATATATAAATTATATATATATATATATGTGTGTGTGTGTGTGTGTGTATTAGCGAAGAGAGGGAATGGGAGAGGACAGGTTATTCAAGGTTGAATAAAGCACTCGACCCGCCCACAGAAGTTCCTGCAACGCATTCGTTAAGAAAGGTAGTAAGTTGAGTAAGCGCACAAACGAACACACGTTGGGTACACACTCGCACACTCGCACACACACGCACACACATCCAGTGCCACCAAAGCACAAATCGCCAGCGGGAGTTCCCCTTTGTTTGAGAAATAAGTGGGGAAGGTGCCCAAAGCAATCGCTTGTTCCCCCGTTCATTTAAAACCTTTTTATATATATATATATATATATACAAAAGTTAATGGTCATTTGAGATGATAATATATTATATATATATATATACCTTATATATTATATATATATATATATATATATTATATATATATAACAAAAGTTAATGGTCATTTGAGAGGGAAAAAGTTTCGCCTCAATAGTAATTACATACATATATATATATATATATATATATATATATTATAATATATATATATATAAATATATATATATTCAATACATATATATAATATAATATATATGTATATATATATATATATATATGATATGATATTATATACATACTATTATATATATTAAATATTTTTATTAACTTTATAAGTATTTATTTAAAATTATTAAATATATATATATATATATATATATATATATATATATATATATATATTAAGTATATACAGGTGGTCGTTTAGTCACCACAACATATGGTTATGATATGGGAGAACTTATTTATGAACTAATAAACGTATTTCTATACTTTAATATAACAAATATTTATTTCAAAACTAAAATAATTTGTAATCGTTTTGTAAAGAAAAAAAAAAGCAAACTATTTTTAAGTCAAAAGAAAATAAAGTTTATCATCCAAACATTATTTTTATTGTACGTTTTTATTTAGCTAAATTAAGAATTTTTATACCATTCTATTTATTTATTATATTTATGTTATATTAATAATATTAAAAAATTACTATATTTTATCGTATAATTTTATATATATAGTTATTATATATATATAATATATATATATATATATATATATATATATATATATATATATATATATATATATATATGTACGTTTATTTGTGTGAGTGGGTATGCATGTAGGCACATACCTCACATACACACAGACGGTTTCAGGTGTACAAAGCGTACAGGCGTACGCACACACATGTGGCAGAGCCAGTTAAAGAAACAAAAGGACTTACAATTTTTCTATCATTTTGTTATCAAAGCCACATTTACATTTGGGTAAGCAGTTAATTTTTTATTATTGTATATTTTTCTAAATTTCTTTGTTTTGTTTTTATATAAGGGTTAGTCCTAAGGTTGAAAAGAACATCGGACTATGAACAAGGAAACGATATTTAGGAGAAATGATCGTCCTTCCCTTTAAGATGTTTTTAAACTAAAAGTAGTAGTAAATCGTACGATAGTGGATTGAACAAAGTTACATAATTTTATTATGCTCACGTATAATAAATTCTTGCTTATGCATTTAGTTAATTGATTGGTACAATTAATCTGGGTTTTAATTAATGAATTTCATCCAGTGTACTCAGTTTTGTTTTTCATTACTGAAATTCATTAAGCTCATTTAGCTTTGTTTTAATTAATGAATTTCATTTCACAAAGGTGGTTTGGTCTTAATGAATTTCATTCAGCATATTCGGTTTTGCTTTTAATTATAGAAATTCATTTAATTCATTTCAATTTTTTAATCTTTTCTTTTATTTTTGTATGCCCATTTTTATACCATTTTTTATGATATTTTGGTAATATATCTCAGATCACAGTTTTTATTTTCTTTCATTGTTTGTGTATGCATTCCTATTGCTACATCGTTGAATTAGGTCACGAGACATAGCAGGAAACGGGAACAAATATAACACAAAAGAAAATAATTAGAACTAAGTTGAAAAATGGATGAGTTAGAAAAAGGAAATGAGCCAATTGAAATGAAAGAGGAAGAATGCCCAGTAATGTCAGGAGAGGCAGTACCTTCTCCTGGGTCTTTACTTCCCCCAGTTTGTTACCCAAACCCAAGAGGTTTAAAAAAGAGGAAGAAGAAAAATGCCCTACATTACCAGAAGAGACAGTATCTCTTCCGGGGTTCTTGCTTCCACAATTCGTTTATCTGAGCCCAGTTGCTCCACTACAGTCAATCAATCCCACGAACATACAGAATTTACTACTACTGAACAGAGAGTTTACCCAAATGAAGCTAGTAGCGAAGCATCCTACACTGAAGCTTTGTTAAAATTTATGGTATTTGATCGTTCAGAGAATACCCCCCTCCATTCATTCATGCGTCAAGCCAGAGATTTAATCGGAAATTATCAGAGAAAGATAAGAGATATTCATCCAGCGTTCGCCTTCGGCTTACCGCAAATAAACTTCTTAGTTATTTTCAAAATCTTGGAACATGTTTCAAAGTTTGAGAATCATGAGAGACTTAAGGATGAAATCTTAAAGATGCATGATCCCGATTTAGATCTGGAAGTCCTTTTGGAAAGAATATCTCAGATTGCAGATGAAATCCTACCTGAGGTTAATTCAAGTGAAGAACAATCTGAGAATGCCACTCCAGAAAGGCACGAGATGGAAGAAGACCATGAAGAGGAAGATAGGATTCTTACCCTTATTTCTTCAGTAGAAGAGACAGTATCTCTTCCTGGGGCTTCTACTTCCACCAGGTTGTCATCAAAGCCCAAACGCTTTATAAAAAGAAAGAAGGTGTTTGGAGGTAAGATAATTCGGAAATGTCAAACTCCTAGTTGCTCCCCTAAAGCAACGAAAACTACCGTTCCAATCTACAAATCTTTCGAAACTGCTACACTTAAACGAGAAGTTGACCTGGAGGAAGATAATTTCAGGAATTCTTGTGTAAGAAATTTAATAAATTTCTTCAACTGTTCAAGAAAGGAAGGCATGTCTTTCGCCTCTTTCATTACGAGGACTATAGAGTGGTTTGAAGATTACCAAAAAAGAATGAGGAAAATGAAGCCTAGTTTAGCATTCAATCCCTTACAAGAGAAGGTGTTTATTACCACTAAAGTTTTAGAATTCGTTTCTGAATTAAAGGATTCGAAGAGTTTAAAAGGGAAAGTGTTAAAAGCCTTCAGTCCTCACATTCGCATAGAAGAATTGTTGCAAAAATTCTTGCAAATCTCAACAGAGTCTTCAGGAGAGGTTGTGGAAAAAGAGGAAGCAACGGTGCCCCCTTCAACTTCCTCATCTAAACGGGCAAACATTTTAGAAGGAGATACTAAAACTCAAGTTCAAGGAAAGAAAAGATAGGACGTAGTAGCTGGACCTTCTTTTCAAAAGGTCGAAAAGCTTCACCAAGTCGGCCCGCACTACCATTTAGATATCACCCTTTTCCTCAAGAAAGGAAAAGGAGTAATGAAAGCTTCCGGGTTGGTAGATACCGCTAGTGGGGTTTCTTTTGTCCAGAAACGCACGTTAGAGGAGCTAGAGAGGAAAGTGGGTCACAAAGCATTGCTCCACCTTTCCAACGTCACTATCCATGGAATACACACCAGCAATTCGAAGTTGTACAACGAAGTTGACTTATACTTCAAGTTGTCTGACAAACTTCAACAGGCTACTTTTCTTGTATATGAAGTTGGAGGACAAGCCAGCTGGGATGTGTTAGTCGGGACCAATATCCTTTCTAAAGAACAAATGAGCATAGATTTATTTTCTTCCCGGTTAATTTTTTACGGAAGTCAAAACGTAAAAGTTCCCCTCCACGTCCGAAATGACTCAGAAGAGAAAAAAGAGAGCAAGAATCCCGCAATGCAAATTTCCAGTAAGTCCTCGGAGATTAACAGTAGGGTTGCACCCAAAAGGGAATATGGGTACATTATGCCATCCCAGGGTAAGCGGTGTAGAACTCAAATTCCTTGCGTCGTAAAAGGGCTAGTGCTTAAGGAGAACCGCATAGCTGAAGGCGACGTAATTGAAGAATTATAATTAGTATTGGACGTCTCGGGAAGATACAGAGGAAAGACAGTCATTATGGCCCACGGAAGCCGTAAGCCTCTCTTTTCTCCTTAAATAACTTTCATTGATTACTGCAGCCAGAAGTATCTTCCTAGCCCAGCAAATTTTTATAGGTTAAAGAAGAACCTACCTAGAGATTGAACTGCGAGTTCAAACTTCCTTCGTCTCAGTCGTTAGTAGACAAGAACGGAAAGAGAGACGAAAAGAACCAATAATGGGAATGAAGAGTCAAGTATGGTAATATCCTTTCATTCCTCAATACCATTAGGAAAGGAAAGAGTTCAGCCTTTTCCTAATAATGAATGTTGAGATTATGGTCTAAATCAAGGAGAGAATTGGAGTCCCGGCATTGGTCAGTACAATGCACTCATTCCCTCATAGACCTTCGAAATAAGGAGACGATAGATTCCTCCTCATTCTTTCATAAACTTTCGGGATAAAGAGATGATAAATTCCTCCTTTAGGAATTATATGTCAAAGAATTCCCCCAAAGAAGAGTACGGAGTACTCAAAAGCTTTCCGACGAACGTCCTTCGTCGCAGAGTCATAGCGTTAGGAGAAAGTCAACCTACCAGACAAGAGGATATAAAGCCTGTGCTGAAGTTAGGTTCCCGGATTTTCTCCATATTTTAGACGCTACAAGTTCAGTTTTCCGACGAATGTCCTTCGTCGAAGATTCCGAGCGTTAGGAGAAAGTGAACCTACCAGACAAGAGGATATAAAGCCTGTGCTGAAGTTAGGTTCCCGGATTTTCTCCATACTTTAGACGCTACAAGTTTAGTTTCGGACGAACGTTCTTCGTCCCAGATTCATAGCGCTAAGAGGAAGTCAACCTACCAGACAAGGAAGTATAAAGCTTGTGATGAGGTTAGGTTCCCGGATTTCCTCCGTACTTTAGAAGCTACAAGTTTAGTTCAGAGATATGAACTTTGTCAACTCTTAGACTAGCTATTAGCCGAAATGTTGTTTCTTCCGCTAATATTCGAAACACGGTTGTTTCACAAAAGAGAAGATGAAGCACTTAGGTTTTTGCTTCAACAAGGTTTAAGTTTCTTAGCTATTTGTCAAAAGGAGAAAAGGTTTGGTGATCTTAATTTCCCTCCTCTCCTACATAATCGTTAATCGTTTCAGTCGATTACAGCTAAGAAGACAGCAGCAATACTGCAAAGAATAAACTTTTATTTAATCTTGTTGTTGAGAGAGCAAGAAGAAGAAATCCTTGATTTCGAGTTATTTTCCGCCCAAAGGCGACGATTGTTTTGGGATCAAAGAGAAAAGGATAACCTTTTATTAAGACATAGTCTTGGAAAAGACTTCTTAATCTTTTATTCAGTTTCTATTCGAAATTGAAGATTGCATACAAAGAACTTTGGCTGAGGTAGCCCCTAGAGTTAACAAAGAACTTTCCTTGATTCATGTTTTGGTAGACAAAGACCCAAGCTTAAACGTTGCTAGCTATTGTCTTTCAAACGCATGATGAGGATTAAAGGAAAAGAAGATGACTTTTTATCATGAGTAGAGTTAAACTTTCCTAAGATGAGAAAAACAGAATACCAGTTCCTGATTTTTTTATAACAGCG
The DNA here is from genome assembly GCA_015478945.1 of Trachelipus rathkii. NCBI lineage: Eukaryota > Metazoa > Arthropoda > Malacostraca > Isopoda > Trachelipodidae > Trachelipus > Trachelipus rathkii. The sequence goes on along the minus strand of JABUQX010051375.1, from coordinate 26,654 downwards.
CGCAAACAGACAAGAATGTTGTGAGTGTAAACTGGCCATTTACTAACAGAGCATTCTTTGCCATGTCATGAGTTATCTGAAGAATGTTTACAAGTAGTGGTCGAAATTTCCCCTTGTGATCTTCTTATGATAACCGATAAAGGATTCTCGTATATAAGCTTTCACGATCAGAAACATCTTTTATTTTGTTTTTACTATCGGATTCAACCGAAGAAAAGGAAAGAAGAGTCTTCTACATTTCGAACTCTTAGAATTTCTTGACTACCATGCTATAGAATAATACTAAACGGCTTCGGACGAACCGTTTAAAGGAAAGGTTCAGAGTAATGTTCACCTAGAAGTTGGTGAAAGTAATAGCGAAGGAACGCTTACCACCCGTCGGGCGATAAGTTTAAAGGGTTAGAGTTTCAACCCATTCATGTAGGATTGGCGTGTTGGAGCCCTCAGGAATCTGAAACCTCTAGTTTTCTTCGTTAGTACTGAAACAGTTGCAAGTTAGCAGGAAAATCAAGTGTTTTGTTTAGGTTTGAAAAGGGAAGAAAAATTGAGTAATAGAAGCAGTTTATATCAGACTGCCGAACTTCGATTTAACTCAAGGAACTTAGGAAAATGCAATCAGTTATTCTTTGTTTCATTTGAACACAATCAGTTATTTTTTGTTTCATTTGAAAAGAGCCGGTTATCTTTGTTCTATTTGATTTACGTTATAAGATTCTAATAGACCTCAATGGGAAAAGTCTTAAATTGTAGATAGGATAATTAGAGGTATAGAATTTAGGTTTAAGTGGAGATGGTTACTAGTTGATCAAGCCTAGATAAGTGAACAGCGGAACCTTATCCCAAGTCGTCATTGATACTAGTAAACCAAACAAGGATAAGTTTACAGCGGAACCTTATCCTAAGTCGTCATTTGAATTGGAATATTGATCGTAGGATGACAACCTCAAGTGAGATTTTCCTTCTAATTATGGAGTTGACGCCTTGTAGGGAAGGAAACGTCTTTTAAGTTGATAAGGTTGACCGCAGATCTACCCCAATTCACATTTTTTTGTGTAACAGGCAGTTACCAGGGAACTTTAATGAAAGGACACGTCCAGGGTAGAGTATTAAGTTTGAACTTAGAAAAGCACTTAGTATCTTGGTTTTAGAAAAAGAATTATTCTCTATCAGCCTTTGGAACAGTTGACCTATCATAGTTGCCAAAACTTTGATGATGTTTTCCATTGCTCCAGGTTCGACAGTAGTTCTTTGACTTAAGCACGCAAAGGATATTTACTATAAGGAGATTTGGACACTCTTCTTAGTAGTAAAAGGAAAGTGCACGAATGATTATCTTTGGTCAAACGAATGACTAATGATAAAAGTAAATACCAAGATTGTAGATACTAGTTTAGTTAAGAATAGAAAGTCAAGTAAAACTTAGATCTGGACAAGAGGGAAGACCAAGTTTAAGTGATTCTGTTGGACAACAGAACCGGAAGAGTATAGTCTTATACTCATAAAGAGAGTCCCATACATTCAGGACATTGACATTACAGAGGAATAATCTCCGTAATGAGAATAAGTGAAGGTTGACAACTCTGGCAAAAAGAGATAAGATCCTGTTAGATAAGAAGGATAGAAAGTTCCCATCCTTTCCAGAGGATCTTCACACGAAAGTTTCTTTCAAAGTAGTTTTGCAGAAAACATAGTTCTTAGTGAACAGAACATTCGTAGGAAACCGGAACGTCCAAGTATTCCTAGAAATCGGAGTGGAAAAGAAACGTATGGATTTGAACATAGAGTTGAAACAACACTCTATGAAGAGTATTTTTCGGATTGGTTAGCTTACCAATCCATCCCTAGTTAAGTCTTTGGACTAGCCAATAAATGCTAAATCCACGTCGGAAGTGTCTAGCGTTAGTCTTGTTGACACGCTGAGACAAATCTTTTTCAGAAAGTGAACATAATAAGAGTCGTGTTGGATCACCGGTTGAAAACACCCTAGCGTGATGCCAAACTAGTTCACACTCTTTCAATTTTGCTTAACATGGGAAAATCTTTTCCGTTGATTGAACGATGCCAAAGTACCGCGGCTATATCAGAGCCCGTCAATCTTTAATTTCCCATGACAGATCATGTCTTCGTTAGAGACAAAGTCTAAATCCCGTTTGTATCCAAGTTTAAAAGTTGCAGATCGACCTTATGGTTCAACATGGAACCCAAGATAGGAAATGAAACTTTCGTTCTTCTAGATCTCACTTTAATGGATACCACCACTTTTCGAAACATTTGCATTTATTTGACGTTTAAGTATTCTTTTTTAAGAACTTTTTGAGATACTATATTTTAGGCATTATTTTAGGATAAGATTACATGACTTCTACGTCAAAGGAAAACTTTTTTTTTTAAAACACTAAGTTGTGTATATTAAGAAATTTACATATATGGTTTTTAGATTAAGCTACCTAGTTGGGATTAAGTAAAATAGTCTGGATTAGTACTTAGCTTAGATTAGTGTAAATCTACTTAGTCTGGATTAGTTTGAATTTACTAGTTGGGATTAAGTAAAATAGTCTGGATTAGTACTTAGCTTGGATTAACAAATTAAATTAGTTTGGGCTACTTAAGTTAGAGGAGTGTTTCAACTCAGATTAGCCATTTAGGTTGTTAAGTTAAATTACATTTATGTTTAATAAAACTTGTATCAAACGTTTCTTTCAGACAAATTTTTGTAAATGAACAAGAACAGTACTAGGAATTAAGTACGGGAAAGTACTCCTAGAACTAAAGCAAACACTTTTTTTAGGAATTAAGTTATGGAAAAGTACTCCTAAGAATAAAGAGAAAGAAACGTTTAGTTGTAAATAACACATAGAAGTAAGTTCTTATGGTAGTATAAATTTAGATATTGTGTATAAGTTTTTTATATTTTCCTAAGAAACTCTTTTATAACAGTTATTTTATAACAATTTTTTTTGTTATTTTTTGACTAATGATTTTTCAGTTGGGAAGAAACCACCGTTTTTCTTACAACCCCAGGGGCTCACCGATTTAAATAAAATCTAGTTATAAAACAAAAACTTAAAATCTTTTTGTTTGAAGAAAAATAATAAAAAAAAATAACTTAGGAATTACGATAACATTTGTAGATAATGGTAGTTAAGACTTTTGCAGAACTAACATTTCTACTTTAATTTTTCTTTTATTAAGTTAAGATTTTTGCAATACTAACATTTCTGTTTTTATATTTTCTTTCATTGTATGATTAAAGTGATAAGAAGAAGAACGGACATGGTTAATAATTTTAAGATTAAATTTCTTATGCAATAATTAATTTTAAGTAACTTTTAAGAACGCTTATCAAACCTATTTACCAGCCAGTAAAATAGTTCCTAGATAAGTATACTAACCAGCCAGTAAAATAGTTCCTAGATAAATATACTGCAGGAAAACTAAGAGTTAAAACTGTTTAACAAAATAACTTTTTCCTATTAGTTATAAGATTGTTGTTAAAACAATTAGGTTAAAATAGGTTAGAAATTAATTGTTAAAGCAATGGTTAAAAAGCTTTAGTAGTTTAAAAACTAACCCATAATGGTAAGACTATGATTAAGTTCAAATTAACCAGTATTTTCCACTTCTTTCAAGAGATTGATTAATCATTTTTATTCCAGAATATTAAGTACAATTGATATTTCTTTGATGTTTGAGTGGTCAATCAATCATTTTAGTTAAAAGGCGACCTAATATCTTCTAAGACAAAGAACAAAATTTAATAAACCCTAACCACTTAAAAGTAAAGTTGAAATTTAAAAGTTAAAGTAAATTCATACTTCTTAAATAAATTCATGAATTCAATCAAATTATTCATGCATTGTCATTGCTAAGTTATCTAATTTGCTTCAAGTAATCGAAATAAATTTGTATTAAAAATCTAAGTTAAAAGTTAAAGTAATTATGTTGTTGGAAAGATTCAATCAAATTATAATATTGGAAGTCTAAAGATTCAAACAAATATTCCAAGAAGAAAAGTTAGAAAATATTTCTAAGAACAAGAAAGGAATTTCGTAATTTCGGATTATAATTTGCTACTGGTGTATCACTTACCAGGTCCTCCGGATCCACACTAAATTCGAATCCTGTCCCCAATATACTGCATTTCTTCATATTGGAGACAAAAACAGAAATTACACTCACACATTGCTATACACCAGATACGAAAGCTTATTCTATTTTCTTACTTATGTTTGAACTATCAGATTTGTCCTTAAACTTTCCTAAAAGTAATCACTTCCACTTCCTTGATTAACGATCTACAGAAGACAAACATTTAAATTTAATTCTAGTTTTATTTTGAATACACCGGGTTCAATTTAAACTTGACAAATGTATTCGAATTGATTTTATGTTTAAATTTGTAGATCCCTTATTTGCTTCCAATTCAGCTTAGACGTTTGGCATTTTTCCCAAACCCTTACAGTTTGTTTATCCTTCGTATGCTACTTTCCTTTGAAGATAATGCAATGTATGCTAATAAAAATAAACCTTCCAGGTAAAGTTACATTCTCCGAGGAGGAGGTCCTTTGTAGTGAGTTAAAATAATTCTCAAACAGGTTTGAGTATGGAAAATTAGGCATACCTTGCCTTCTTGTTACTCTCAAGTCTCATTTTCCCAGGCAAATTCAGTATTCAACCTTCCCTTGTTTGGTAATCTTCCATGTTCAACACTAACAACACTATGACTCAAGCGGAAATAATTCCTTTTATGTAAGCTATCCTTTCCTTAGCGACTGTACAATCTCTCTAACTTCTCCTATGTTAGAGTTCAATTTCCTATATTCCTTTCTTCCTATGAGAAAAGCATTTGTTTACTTCTTTTGCACGTTTTGCAAATGTTGCAGTCTTGAGACGCCAAACATTGCGCTTGTTGACCGAAAAAGAAAGCGAGAGATTTTATTCAGTTCTGGAGCGTGAATCCTGCCGGTTGTGGTTCCAAGTGTGATGAAAGTTTGGTGAATAAGTTGAATGAAATCAGTAAAAGAAAATAAATACATTTAAGTTTTCTTTGTGTAGTGAATAAAGCGCAAGCTTAGTGTTCATTTTCATATAGCAGATATATACTATACGTAATATATCTGTAATATATATATATATATATAATATATATATATATATATATATATATATATATATATATATATATATATATATATATATATATATATATATATATATATATATATATATAAATATATATATATATATATATATATATTAAATTTAATGAAAGGACACGTCCAGGGTAGAGTATTAAGTTTGAACTTAGAAAAGCACTTAGTATCTTGGTTTTAGAAAAAGAATTATTCTCTATCAGCCTTTGGAACAGTTGACCTATCATAGTTGCCAAAACTTTGATGATGTTTTCCATTGCTCCAGGTTCGACAGTAGTTCTTTGACTTAAGCACGCAAAGGATATTTACTATAAGGAGATTTGGACACTCTTCTTAGTAGTAAAAGGAAAGTGCACGAATGATTATCTTTGGTCAAACGAATGACTAATGATAAAAGTAAATACCAAGATTGTAGATACTAGTTTAGTTAAGAATAGAAAGTCAAGTAAAACTTAGATCTGGACAAGAGGGAAGACCAAGTTTAAGTGATTCTGTTGGACAACAGAACCGGAAGAGTATAGTCTTATACTCATAAAGAGAGTCCCATACATTCAGGACATTGACATTACAGAGGAATAATCTCCGTAATGAGAATAAGTGAAGGTTGACAACTCTGGCAAAAAGAGATAAGATCCTGTTAGATAAGAAGGATAGAAAGTTCCCATCCTTTCCAGAGGATCTTCACACGAAAGTTTCTTTCAAAGTAGTTTTGCAGAAAACATAGTTCTTAGTGAACAGAACATTCGTAGGAAACCGGAACGTCCAAGTATTCCTAGAAATCGGAGTGGAAAAGAAACGTATGGATTTGAACATAGAGTTGAAACAACACTCTATGAAGAGTATTTTTCGGATTGGTTAGCTTACCAATCCATCCCTAGTTAAGTCTTTGGACTAGCCAATAAATGCTAAATCCACGTCGGAAGTGTCTAGCGTTAGTCTTGTTGACACGCTGAGACAAATCTTTTTCAGAAAGTGAACATAATAAGAGTCGTGTTGGATCACCAGTTGAAAATACCCTAGCGTGATGCCAGATTCGTTCACACTCTGTCAGTTTTGTTTAACAAGGGAAAATATCTTCCATTCATCGAACGATGCCAAAGTACAACGGTTATACTAGAGACCGTGAATCCCCAATTTTCCATGGCAGACCATGTCTTCGTTAGGGACAATGTCTTTTGTATCCAAGTTTAAAAGTTGTAGATCGACCTTATGGTTCAACATGGAACCCAAGATAGGAAATGAAACTTTCGTTCTTCTAGATCTCACTTTAATGGATACCACCACTTTTCGAAACATTTTGCATTTATTTGACGTTTAAGTATTCTTTTTTAAGAACTTTTTGAGATACTTTATTTTAGGTATTATTTTAGGATAAGATTACATGACTTCTACATCAAAGGTAAAACTTTTTAAAACTTGTATTTGTGTATATTAAGAAATTTACATATATGGTTTTTAGATTAAGCTACCTAGTTGGGATTAAGTAAAATAGTCTGGATTAGTACTTAGCTTAGTTAGTCTCAATCTTCTTAGTCTGGATTAGTTTGAATTTACTAGTTGGGATTAAGTAAAATAGTCTGGATTAGTACTTAGCTTGGATTAGTTTAAATTTACTTAGCCTGGATTAGTCCACTAGTTTGTTAAGTTAAATTACATTTATGTTTAAGAAAACTTGGATCAAACGTTTCTTTCGACAAACCATAAAATATATGGTTTTGAGTGAACAAGAACAGTACTAGGAATTAAGTACGGGAAAGTACTCCTAGAGCTAAAGCAAACATTTTTAGGAATTAAGTTACGGAAAAGTACTCCTAAGAATAAAGAGAAATAAACGCGTAGTCGTAAATAACACATAGAAGTAAGTTCTTATGTTAGTATAAATTTAGATATTGTATATAAGTTTTTATATTTTCCATATTTTCCTAAGAAATTCTTTTATTACAGTTATTTTATAACATTTATTATTTATTTATAGAAAGGGAGCGACAGTAGCCCCTCCTACTTCCTTATTTAAACCGACAAACATTTTAGAGGGAAGAATTAAAATCTTTTTGTTTGAAGGAAAATAATAAAAATAACTTAGGAATTACGACAACATTTGTAGATAATGGTAGTTAAGATTTTTGCAGAACTAACACTTTTACGTTAATTTTTCTTTTTATTAAGTTAAGATTATTTTTGCAATACTAACATTTCTGCTTATATTTTCCTTTCATTGTATAATTAAGGTTGATAAGAGCAGACATAGTTTTAGGATTGAATTTCTTATGCCATAATTAATTTTTAAGTAACCTTTAAGAACGCTTATCAAATCAGTTAACCAGCCAGTAAAATAGTTCCTAGATAAGTATACGACAGGAAAACAAAGAGTTAAAGCTGTCTTAACAGAATAACTTTTCCTATTAGTTATAAGATTGTTTGTTAAAACAATTAGATTTAAATAGGTTAGAAGCGATGGTTAAATAGCTTTAGTAGTTTTAAATTAACCCATAATTGTAAAGCTATGATTAAGATTGAACTAACCAATATTTTTTATTTTCTTTCAATGAATTGATTAATCACTCTCATTTTAGAGTTTTAAGTGTACAATTAATAATTCTTTAATGTCGGATTGATCAATCAATTTATTTTAGTTAAAAGGCGACCTAATATCTTCTAAGACAAAAACAAAATTTAATAAACTCTAACAATTTAAAAGTTAAAGTTGAAATTTAAAAGTTAAAGTTGAAATTTAAAAGTTAAAGTTGAAATTTAAAAGTTAAAGTTGAAATTTAAAAGTTAAAGTAAATTTATACTTCTTAAATAAATTCATGAATTCAACAAATTATTCATGCATGAAAATGTTTTAAGTTATTTAGTTTGCTTCAAGTAATTTAAATAAATTTGTATTAGAAATTTAAGTTAAAGTTAAAGTAATTATTTTGTTGGAAAGATTCAATCAAATTATAATATTGGAAGTCTAAGTTCAAACAAATATTCCAAGAAGAAAATTAGAAATATTTCTAAGAACAAGAAATGAATTTTGTAATTTCGGATTATAATTCGTTACTGGTGTATCACCTACCAGATCCTTCGGATTCACACTAAATTCGAATCTTGTCCCCAATATATTGCATTTCCTCATATTGGAGACAAACACAGAAACTACACTCTTGCATTGCTATACACCAGATACGAAAGCTTTTCCTATTCTCTTACTTATGTCTGAACTATCTGATTTTTCTTTAACCTGTCTAAAAATTCACTTCCACTTCTTTATGAATGATCTACCGAAGACAAGCCATGCTTAAAGTTGTAGACCCCTTATTTGTTTCCAACTCAGCCCAGATGTTTGGTATTTTCACAAACCCTTACATTTTCCATATTCTTCATAAGCTACTTTCATTTGAAGATAATGCAACGTATGCTAATGGAAAAAAACTCCAGGTAAAGTTCCTTTTCTCAAAGAGGAGGTCCTTTATCGTAGTTAAAATAGTTTTCAAACTAACGTCTGAAAACGTTTGAATTAGTCATACTGTTGCATTCTTTTTCCTTTGTTGCTTCGAGCGAATGCAGGCTCAAAACCTTTCCTTATTTGGTCATCTTCCATGTCCAATACTATGATTCAAGTTGAAACTATTTCCTTCTAGTAAACACCTTTGTGCATAGCGACTACGGCGAATTACGCCATCCTTCTAAACTACTTTTGCGTTAGAGTCCAATTTCCTATAACACTGAGAAAAGATTGTTTACTTTCCTTCCTGCTACTTTTGCAACTATGCAGTTTTAAGACGTAAATACTGCGCTTGCTTTGCCGAGAATAAGGAGAAAGACTTTACTTAATTCTGGGGCTTGAATGGCGATGGTCGTGGTTCCAAGTGTGAAACAAATGTGTTGCGAAGACGATGTATAATTGAGTTCAACCAGGAAAAATTATTTAGATTATCAAGTCTTAAGTCTTTAGTGAACCAAGAGCAAAGCTCAATTTAATTTATCATATCATAGACATATAACGTGTATGT
>JABUQX010051375.1:7500-12500 GCA_015478945.1 Trachelipus rathkii | reverse complement strand
CTCGAAGGTAAGTAGTATATATATATATATAACAGGGTGTTTTACGAATAGGGGGACAAATTTGGAGGATATTATCTCTGTACCATTACAAGTGTTTTGTCTTAAATAAAGTTAACCTGTAAAGTTCCTCATTTAGTAGATAAATGAGTTGGAAGGTGCAAGATGTATGATATGAATATTGGGTGTTTTATGTTCCGTAGATGTGGTTTATTATTATTATTATTGATATTATTCAATTATTATTATTATTATTATTATTATTACTATTATTTTATTATTATTATTATTATTATATTTATTAATTATTATATTATTATTAATTATTATTATATTTATTATTATTATATTATTATTATATTATTATTATTATTTTATTTTTTATTTATATTTTTTATATCATATATTACATTAATGACTGTTTGAAAAAGATTATAAATTTTACTTGTGTTTTATTGAGAGAAATAAAAAATAAAACTTTTCTTTTCCTTTATAGTAATAATAAGTTAGTTAAAATAATCCATTATTATTATTATTATTATTATTATTATTATTATTATTATTATTATTTTATTATTATATTATTATTATTATTATATTATTATTATTTTTATTATTTTATTATTTTTATTATATTATTATTGTTATTAATTATTAATTATTATATTATTATTATTATTATTATTATTAATATTATTATTTATTATTAATTATTATTATTGTTAAAATTAGTGTATTGTTATTATCAACTTTCTTATTGCATTATTTTTAGTTTCTTACCAGTCATTATTTAAAATATTTTTTTATTATTAATATTATTATTATTATTATTATTATTATTATTATTATTATTATTATTATTATTATTATTATTATTATTATTATTATTATTAATGAAGAAATTCCGAAATTTTCTATTAATGCATAGTAAATATTACTTAACAAATATTATTGTTTTATTAAGGAATTAATATATTGTATTAGTAATATTAGGAGTATTCTTAACAATACGCATTATTATTTGTGGTATTATTGTGTATTGGCTCTCCGTTTCCCGGGTAAATATTGCTCGAATACTATCAACAATATTCCTATCTTATTCATCCTATCTGCTATAATAAGGTGGTACTATCAAGGCAACCTATACAGTGTCATATTAGAGACAGCAGTACTACCTCTGTTCTATAGTTCCCTTTAACGTTGCAGAGTTTCGGTAGCCAACTCGTCACATCTACGAAACATAAACACCAATATTCACATCATACGCCCTTGCACCTCATCTTTCTAACTCACTTTACCTACTAACATGAAGAACTTTACAGATAAACTTTTATTTAAGACAAAACGCTTGTAATGGTACACAGAGTTATATCCTCCAAATTTGTCCCCCTATTTCGTAAACAATATATAAATATTATATATTTATATATATATATATATATATATATATCTATATATATATATATATATATATATATAATATATTATATATATATATATATTATATTATATAATAAAATAATATAATATATATATATATAATATATTACTATATATATATAATATATAATATAACTATTACCGAAAAGAAGTGAAAATGGTCGATATAGCAAACAATACTGAGACCATTACTAGTGTACGGATCGGAATGCTAGGCACTGAACACAACACAAATGAGAAGAGTGGAGTCGAGGCGATGGAGTATGAGGGTCTGAGATTGATTGAGGGAGCTACCCTGAGAGATGGGTCGAGAAGTGAGGAAGTACGGAGAGAGCTGAGAATGGGATCAATAACTAAACCATATACAACAGAAATGACCTGAAGATGGTATGGGCACCTTCAAGAGAATGGAAGAGGGAACTGGACCAAGAAAGATGCTGGAATTGAATACAAGGCCGTAGACAGGGGGGGGGGGGGGCTGCTGGCGGCCGAAGAAAAGATGGAAGGACGCGGTGGGAGATGCGATGAACTTCAGAGGAGTGTCTATGGTGGATGGTGGAGGAGAGAACCATGTTACGAAGAATAGAAAACCACTGGAGGAGGTTCTGCAGAAGCGACACCTGACAGGTCAATACAGATCTACCGGAGAGATGGTGAATAAGGTGACTATTTGATATACAGACTATATATATCATAAATATAAATCACATATATATATACAATATTATATATGACTATACATAATATATTATTATACTAATATATAATTTATATATACGATACACCTAAATATATATATATATATATATATATAAATATATATAATATATATATGTATATATATATATTATATATATATAAAGGGCCCAGCCACATTTGGGAGTGAGCAATTGCCATGGGCGGCATATTACCAAACCAACTAATCGTGCATGTGGCAATGAAAGTATGACAAAATGAAAACTTTAAAAATAGCTACTCACAAGTTTAAAGTAAATTAAAATAAATAAATAGAATTAAAATAAATAAATAAACAATATATAATTAAAAATAAATAGAATAGGAAAATAGGTAGATCCTACACCTTAGACAGACTGCGATGAATAATAAACTAAGTTTTTATGACATTATTTTCTGTTCTTATATAATTGGGCGTAAGTTGTAGAAAAATTAAAAAAGCAAAAATAGTTTCTGATCAAAACATAAATTTTTACATTTGTGTTAATTTAGAAAAGAATTTGTTAAATTTTTTGTTTTTAACCCTAGTAGCGCCTAAATGGTGTAATATATATAATATATATAATATATATATATATATATATATAATATATATTATTTATATATATATATATATATATAATATATATATATATATATATTATATATTATATATATATATATATATATATATATATATATATATATATATATATATATATTATATATTAATATACTAGGTTCTTTTCCGTAAAGAAACATGGAAATATCTCGATTATTTTATAAAACTATCGATCCCTATTATTTTATCTAATAAATATAATAATTTTTTTTATAAAAATGTGTTCATTTTCATTTATTTTTTTTGGTCTTTTTATACTTATTTTTATAATTAGTATAATTTTTGGGAGTATTTTTATGTAAAAAAAAATCCACCGCGGACCCTCGAGAGAAGCGAGAGGGCATCCTGCTTTAAGCAGCGGACGCGGGGGGATATAGAGGGGGGGGGGGGGGGGCCCGAATATTAGTTTTAATAAAAATTTTCAAACAAATTTTTATTCGGGGTGGGGCCTTCGGCCCCCCTCTATATCATCCCACGCGTCCCCTGCTAAAGCAGGCTGTTCCTCTCGCTTCGCTCGAGGGTCCGCGGTGGATTTTTTTTTAAAAAAAATACTTCCAAAAATTATACTAATTATAAAAAAAAAAAAAAAAAAAAAAATAAATGAAAATGAACTTCACATTTTTATTAAAAAAATTATTATTTATTAGATAAAATGTAGGGAGTCGAATAGTTTAATAAAATAATCGATAATATCGATGTGTGGGTTTTTAACGGAAAAGAACATATTAATAATATATATATATATATAATATATATTATAATATATATATATAGCGTCTATATATATATCATTATAATATAATATAATATATATATATATAATATAATATATATATAATATTAATATAATGATATATATATATCTTATATTATATTATATATATATATATATATATATATATATATATATATTAATATATATATAATGGTATTGTTTACTATTTGATACTGTACTGTGACTTTTTCCTGAAAAAATTTTCTAAGTTCAAAAAAAATTTCTAAGTTCAGAATTAAGAAAAGTTAATTTAAGTTTTTTAAAAAATTCCTTTAAGGGCAAGCTTTCTGGCATAATTCCAGAAAGCTTCGCCACTACAAGAATTTTCTTAAAAACTAAACTTAACTTACTTTTCTGAACTTGAAATTTTTTGAATTAGAAAATTTTTTCCAGACAAAATATGAAAGCTGATTCAAATTAGAACTTTCCATATACTATATATATATATATATATATATATATATATATATATATAAATATATATATATATATATAATTTTTATATAATATATACTATATATTCTAAATATAAACAAAAATATATATATTATTATATTATATGGTAAGAGTGTCTAAAGCTGACGTCATGTAACTCGAGAACGGCAGCCCCTACAAGATAAACAAATTACATATTTGGAATCAACGGAAAATCTAAGGAAAGGTTTTTTTTTTTTTTTTTTTTTTTTTTTTTTTTTTTTTGCGTTTATCGGAAAATTTTACAATTTTTTTTTTTCAATAGGGGGCTCGAGCCGAGGGGGAACATAGAGGGGGACGAAGTCCCCTCCGTCGTCAACCGGGAGGCTGAGAGACCCCGACTTATGCCATCTTTACCCTTTACCCAATGTAATTCCTTTACTTACTATAGTAGCTGATGTTAAGGTATTTCGTGTATCCCTTTTGAATTCCTTAGTTTAAAAAAAAGAAAAAAAAATCTTACCTATCTGAATATGCTATTGACTTTAATTAAAAAAAAAAAAAAATTACCTCTAACATACGTTTCCAAATTTAAATTCTTCATCTAAATTGTTTTTTAATCTCTTCTAAAACACTATAAATCGATTTTCTTTTTGAATATTTTTTTTCCAAATATTTTTGAAATATAAAAAATCAAATAATAATGAAATAACAATCTAAATATATAAAAATACTATAGTAATGAAGATATGTTGCTTCACATTTATTCTTTTTTCAGTCGTAGGCTGAGCATTGCCTGGCTTCTTAATTTTAGATGATAAAAATATGTCAATTGCTTAGAGAAAATTATGGCTCGTTGTTTTATTTCCGACGAATAAAATAGATAAAAAATGAAATAAAAATACAGAAATTAAAAACCCCTCCTTAAAAGTTTCCGCTGATTCCAAATATGCAATTTGTTTTTGCTGTAGGTGCTGCCGTTCTAAAGTTATATGATGTCTTTTTTTACCCCGTCTGACTATATATATATAATATATA
>JABUQX010051374.1:7500-31066 GCA_015478945.1 Trachelipus rathkii | reverse complement strand
ATAATAAAAATAATTTAATTTCCTCTTTAAGCGCCAATGTTTTTCTTAATATTTTAACAAAATATTGATATAGATATTATTTCTTTATTAAATTGTATTTCTTATTAATTTTATAATACTATTAAAATTAAATTTAGACTTTATTTTTAAAACCTAAATTGTAATAGTTTTTTAATGTAATTCACACAAAATAGGCAAGCCAGCTTTTATTTTGCCTGAGTTTCAGCTCGCTCGACACCCCGATCATGTGCATAGCCCGATAAGACAGAAACGCAAACTCGAGCATCTTCTTACCTTCTTAAGCACAAATACAAAAACGAAAACCGCTGTAAAAAAAAACGACTTACAAAAAAATAAAAAAAATTATTTTTTGGCTTTCTTATATATTTTTTTATTGTATTGTATATTCGCCTTCTTTTATGCAAATTCCAAATAATCGTCTTTTACTGTTTTCTCAAACACTCGACCGTTTGTCGCTTAGACGGCCTCCAATGTGACAGTAATGTATTGGCCATCTCATTTCTGTTAGGGTGGTTACCGGGCATTGAAGCCTGTGAAAATTGCCGAGGTTCGCCATTAATGTTTTAGTGGGGATTTTCAAATGCTTTTCGAAGAGTACCCATAATATATATATATATATATATATATATATATTATATAGTATATATATATATATATATAATTATATATATATGTAGATTTTATAATATAGTTATATATATTATATATATATAAATATATCAGTTGGACGGCTTTTCGGAGGTAGCGAGTAGGGCACACGCCCCTACTGTGCCGTTTAGTTTGAACAAAAAAAAAAAATATTAAAAACGTCTCTCTAAAATTTTCCACTGATTACAAATATGACGGATTAGTATATATACTTTATATGATTACATAAGCTATAATATATTATATATATATAGATAGTATATATAGATATAATTATACTGAA
Source organism: Trachelipus rathkii (assembly GCA_015478945.1). Classification (NCBI taxonomy): domain Eukaryota; kingdom Metazoa; phylum Arthropoda; class Malacostraca; order Isopoda; family Trachelipodidae; genus Trachelipus; species Trachelipus rathkii. The sequence continues at coordinate 30,114 of JABUQX010051374.1, read as the reverse complement.
TATATATATGATATATAGTATATAATTACATATAAATACTATATTATAGTATTTATATATATATAGACTATAGGGTAATATTATTATAGTATATATATGATCATAATATATTATATATAATATATATATATAATTTCGTTCGAAGGCAACCTGTTGAGCGGCCTCTCTCAAATTTCAACTAGATTTCCTTTTTTAATATTAACGATCAGCTGGAACTATTACATCTTCCGACAAGGGTTAAAAAAAAAATTAATTCCTTTCTTCTCCTTATATACCTCTGTATTTGCCTACTGACTCTTGTAGCAGTCATTTTTTTTTTAAAATCCCGAATTTAAATTACCAATCCATAATGCTAATATAAATTAGTAGATATATAATATTATAATATTACTAATTAGTTAATTTATGCTAACTTGATTCATCACTCTTATATACGCGACTTATATTAATTTATAATTTGCAATAAAAAGCATTCTGCTCGAGATTCTTGCCAATCGAGCTGCCGGACTCGCTTTGGTGAGTCAAGTCTTTAGAGCTACCTATTATAAATTTGCCTCGCAGCACTAAGTCTGTATTTTTGCTGTGTGATTAAGTGGGATGTATTCTGTGAGTTTAGCTTAATAATACTGCTATTTCATATTTTTATTAATATTAATTTATTGACACTGATTTTGTAGTTTTTAATTAAAATTGAGCAATCCTGCTTAAGATTGTTAAAATACGGGCTAAATAGTATTGATTCGATCTATTCGATTTTTAGGTTTCGATTACAAAATTGCCTAAATCTTTCACTGAGTGTTTGTGGCCGATTAAAATTCGAACATTGTGACAAGAATTTGTCGCCGGAGGATGTGCCCAAAAACAGTGAAGGTGATTTACATATTGAAACGCATGGTCAAACAAGCGAAGAAAATTAGATACTTTTTAATAAAAATAAATGTAAATAAACAAGTACCTAAAAAAATTATCAATTTACATACATATTATTAATACATATATTTTATTACTATACTATATTTATTATAATAGTAGATATACTATATTATAATATATATCATTATATATATATACCTAGTATTATATATATTATATATATATTCGTACTATATACATATATACTCATATGATGATATACTAATATATATCGTATATACTATAGCTATACAATAAATTTTTCCCATATATACCTATAACCCTAGTATAGCTGTAATATATATAATGCTATATAATACTATATTCAGAGATATAATATATCAGTATATATACTTTTTACGGTAAATAGCTAATATTCTATATCTAATTGGTTGACAAGAGACTTAATTATTCTAATATACCTATTATACCTAATATACCTATTATATACCTATCATATAAATATATATATATACTCTATATAATATATATACTTATAATATATATACTTATACTTATACTTATGGTTGAATATTATATAATATAGTATATATACTATTGTATTATAGATATCTAGTATCACCATTGTTTAAATACACTTCTAGATGCATAATATTGAGAAGCTTGACGTACGGGATACCAAATAAATATCTTCTTATAAATTTTCATATATTCAAGAATGATATAATAAACATTTTTATAATTGCAAGGGGCTTGACAGTTCTCCGCTATAAAACGTTGCTCCTAGATTCTTTTTTGTATGTGTAGTGTGGAATATTATGTTAGTGTTTTGTTAGAGCAACATTGTCCACCAAAAATTGTGAAGGGAACCAGTATTGGATAGGCGTTCACGAAGCCTCTACTTTGGCTATGCTATTGCGTGACTAAGAATAAGCAGATTGGGCACTCTCATATATCATGTGGAAGTTGGGCCTAACAACAACCCATACGAAGGTATGGGTAAGAGGAACAAGGAACAAGCAATGCCTATTGGCATCATATCCCAAGAATATGAGTGAAGCCCCAACGTAACACTAGTAGATGACTGCGTACTTCTGCCTGGTGTGATTTACAAGATATGGAAAAGGGTAAAAGCGAAGGCAATCTCCTTCCCATTATCCAGATAATTCCGTGCATTCAGACAGCCCAATGCAGGGCCCTCTGTAACCGCTAGGCCCAAACTAGGCAAATGCACCCTCAGGGCTGGCAGACTCGCAGAAGTATGAGGGCAGGCCCTAGGCTGAGCTAGAACGCAGGTCAGAAAACGACAGCAAAAAAGAAAAAAAATAACATATAATACGAGTATCGTGTATATATATATATATAGTCAATATACTATAGGTATATAACATATATTAATAGTATATATAAGTATATATATATATTATATATATAATGATAACATAGAATTAGTAACCCTCTCTTCATAGTCTGAAGACAAATATATTAATGGCTCCATTTTAACTAATAATTTGAAACGGAATTATTCATATATTAAATTTCTACGATATGCCTTGTGTAGCAATGTGAAATTCATTTATTTTTGCCTAAGGGCTGGAATGTGTGAGTATACTACAGAGTTCATCATGATTAGGAGAGGGAGCCGAATTAACATTGCCAACGATATTGAATCGGTATAGAGAAGGTGATCCAGGTATATTAATTAATAAACTCGTAAAAATAATTACCCTTTTTTTGAGAAATGATTTTTTCAATTATTAGCAACAAAGAAAACTTCACGTACCATATAAAAAAGTAAAACTCTTTTCACAAAACTTTTTACATGGCTATTTCTCTGACTTCAGTTCTTGCTTACTATTTAGGTCTATTTTACTATTATATCAAATTATTATTTAAGTAATTTATGTTTCTTATAACACAAATTATTATCATTATCATAATATATTTCGGTAATTTTAGTGACTCATAGATAATCAGTTACAAAATTTTAATTTTTTTTTTTATTTTTTTTTGTAACAGGTATATATATATATAATAATAACATTGACATATTAGTTTATTTTTCAAGATTACAGTTAGATTAAGCTACCTTCAGTATCAAGCTTACTAGCTGATATCTTCATTACTTTAGTTTAATGAAATTAAGACGTTAAAATCAAGTTTATTTTTATTATTTTTATTATTTTCTATTAATTTCTTTTATATCTTTTTTCTCTCCTTTCTCTCTCTTATCTATGCATAGCTTATTAATTTGCTACCACTATAATTTTTCTTAGAAGCTTAACTTTAATATCAAATTTTTAAATACTTAATAGATTATTGCTTAACTGAGCTCTGATGATAGTTTTGTAAAAATCTAATCATTAATTTTAATATTCTGCCCATAGATTAAGTTCTGTAGAAAAATTCTTGAAATTATATTACCTGATTTTTTAAACTTCCTGTGAGATATCCTCGGACTGAGCTCCTCTTCACTCGACAAAAATGGATGAACTTGTCGCAAATTATATCAAGTAATAAGGAAACCATATGTTTAATGTTTAAGTTGAATTCGTTTTTTTATTCCAAGACATATTGTACACAACTACCACAAACACATATTACTATCTCCGTTATTAAATAATCACTAACCATTTTTTTTAAAGATAAATATATCACAGAACCTTTATGATGACTTACAGAACCTAATAAAAAGTAAAAGTGGATTTAGAGCAGGAATTCTAAACTATTTAGCGTAACGAATATTTATTCTAGCTCCCCACATAGCCTCTATATTTTTAATTACGCTTCAATAAAATTACTGCTTTATCTTCTTATTGTTGCCATTCAAATTTTTTTATACGCGTATTTTAGCATCAATCAATTTAGTTGTAATCATCACGTTTTTGAAACTTCAGCTTTTTATATAGTGTCTCTTTTGCTCATTATCTCACTTACTATTTATGCTTGTCATTTTTACAACTACGAATAACTATATAATAACATATAGTTTATTTAAATACTAATAATAATCCATAATGTTGTTCTAACGGCAAGCGAATGCTTTTATCATATATTCCTATGATGCTTATAATCTTTTATCAAAGATGGCTATTTATAATTTTATCGTCTTTCTAATATGCTGCTCATTTCTTTTTTACTTTCTCACCCCTGATCATATTTATATAAAAATATAGCGATAAATGACAAGAATATATTATAAATATTATATTAATATCATATATAATATTATATATATATATATATATATATTATTATATATAAATAGTAAATATTATTAAGATATTATCATTATAAATATTATATATATATATAATGATAAAATTTAGATTATAAGATACACATTGTTTTTGTAAACCTATAAGAAAAATTACATCATTTGGTATCTATTTTCCCAGATCTATTATTTAATTTATATTTAAGTCATTATTATTCTTAATATTTATAATTTTTAATCTTAATTGGTATATATTAATTTCCATTATTATTATTATTATTATTTATTATTATTTTAATTATTTTATTTTATTTACATTATTATTTAATTATATTAGTTATTATTTATATTTAATTCATTATATAGTAATTATTATATATTAATTTGATCTCCCCACTTAAATGTTTGGATTTTTCTAGTTTCAAGTTTATTTAAAATCATTATTATTCATTGACTAATCATAAATCTTTAACCTTATATAAGTTTTATTTCTTAATTATCTTTTTGTGATATGTTTATTCTTAGTCTCTATAAATTCATTTTGTATAAGTTGCTACTTTAGTTACCAATTTATTTTAAGTTTTACACGAATTTTATTTTTTATAAAAATTTTTTTAAAAACACTTTCAATTAATTTTTTGTAATGAAAAGAACTTTTATATTATATATTACCTTAATTAAATTTTAATTATTTTGATTAATATTATTATTATTTATATTAATTTATTTTATTTAATTATTAAGTAATACTGTACAGTAAAATCTTGTGTCTTATTATAACATTGTCTTTATAATGATGAATATTTATTAATTATTATTCTAATACTCACACATCAGTTGATATTAAATTATTTGTTTTTATAATTAATTAACTTGTATTATATTATTGGAATTTTATTACTATAACTTTTATTTTTGTTATGTCGAACTAGATTTATTATTGATTATATTCTATTTATTATCTATAATTATTATTAAGTATTATTATTTTATAATTTAATTATTATGTGAAATTAATTAATTACTTATTATATATTATTACTTTATTAAACTAACAGTTTAATTTTTAATTTTGCTTCTTAATTTATACCCCATGAATGGTTGATTGATTATTAGTGCGAAACGTTTATTTATTTATTAAATTAGAAATCCTTTTCTTAAATAGCTACATATGTTATATAATATTATATGAATAGAGGAGAATTGCGTTTTATTCGATTTTTGTTAAAGGCAGGAGCAATGCACCCTTAAATATACCTAATAAATAATAATATATAATATTAATATATAGATATAATATATATTGAATATATAGTAATATATATAATATATATATATATAGATTAGAGATATTATAAAAATAGGTTAAAGATATAATATATATAGATTAGATATATATAGTAGTATTATTATGATTAATATATATATTATATATTATATCTTATATATAGATAGCAAAGATTATTATTATAATTAGTATATTATATACCATATATATTATAATATATATATATATTATATATACTAATATACATAATACACTATAGATCTAAAGGATATAAATTATAATAGATATATATATATGGCTGTTATTAAGTAAAGTATTGGGATAGTTATATTGTTTAAAAATGGCGTTCATAAATCCATTTACAATTTCTCGATATCATGTATTATACCTCAAAGTTTTTATCTTAATTTGTGCATTATCTCTGATTATTAAAATTTTAATTCACAGAGCTTATAAACGCAATTTTATGAGTCTTATTGTCATTTTTTTTGTAGCTATTCATTACAATATATTTTCATTAATTTATTTCATTATTAATTCATCTTTATTATTATTATTTTATATATATCGAAAATACATTATATTTATTATATTTATTATATATTTTAATTTTTTAGTAATATTCTAATATTTGTAATTATGAAAATGCTTTTTATTAATAATTAAATTTTTGGAATATTTTGAGGATAATAAGTGATATCATTTGATATTTATTTGTAATTTAATTTAATTATTTAGATTCATTATTATTATTATTATTATATAATTGAGTCTAATTATTTTAATTCTTATTGAGAATTATATTATATTTGCCGTAGAGAAGCTAAGCACATGTATCTTAGTATTTTATGCCATCTGATTAAATTTCTTATATACAGAGAATACGGCGTCTACAATCTCTGTATCAAGGTCGGTATGTAAAACTGACGCCTTAGCAATAGATAGAACTTATAGTTACCTTTAAAAGAATTTAATTTAAAAACCCATTACTTAATAATGAAATTTTGATGCAATAATAAATTTTGTCTTCTGGGGCATGCCTCATATGTGGCACAGTAATTGAAAATAAAGGAAAAGTTTATTTAAAGGAAAATGTAGATGTGGTTTTTCTCAATTAATTATTTTTATTTTTTAAGTTATATATAGATCATTTTATTATTTAGTTGGGTTTCCAAGACTTAGAAGTGACTCAATGACCCCCAATTAGCCAGGAAGCTACCCAAGGCAAACGGACCAGAGACTACCTCCCTAATGCCCTGTGCCAGGTAAATCCTTACATAGATTTGATCCCCTACCAGATAGATGAGGATTGACGGGTCAACTTTGTTTACAGAATTGACTGAAGTTATTTGCAGGATAAATTAATCGAAGGTGATATTGTGCACAAAGGGCTTAAAATACAGTGATAGCTAGCTTCGAGTTTAAGAATAGAACCCTCGCCTTCCCTCACACCGTGCATCCTCACGACATTATAATAGGTTTTTAAATCTCTTTATTTTGCATTGCATTTTCTCACATGCTCTATTTTATTAAAATATAGGAATAGACTGATTAAATTTATTAGGATCATTAAATGTTTCTGAGTCAATTTCTTGTGTCGACGGAATAAAATTGAAAAAGATATCCCAAATATAATAGGCTTTTTATGCAAAATTTTATTCAGAGAAACAGTATGTGTTTTCCAGCTAGAAAGCGACTTTTCAGATATAGAATAATTCTGTGCAGTACTGATGAATTTATAAAGCTATTGAAGAAGCGTGAAGGTTATTTATTAATTTTCTGTTTGTTACCACCTCTAGAGACGCATTTAATAACATCCTTTATTCCATAATTTCCTATTGCGAATGTCATGTCCATCACTAGTATCTATTGCTCGTCATATAAATGCAGGTTAATCAATTGATGATTAGTATGGTTAAATCTTTTACTCCCTGTGTTCTCCACTGCAGCACCTTCCGCTACTTATGATGGAGAAGCTGACCTGTTTTCACGTCTTGGTAGATCTATAAGAAAGAAACTTTCTGCTGCTTTAATGTATTGTGTTGTATCTTGGGTCTGTTCTATATTCTTAGTGCTGGAAAATTTAGGTGTTAAGTTTAAACTCGCTTTCTTCCTTATTCATTTTTTGTCTTTTACTATTTTTACATCCGAATGTAGCTACGATTATTAGATCTGGGTACAATTTGTGGCTGGGTGTAAGTATAAATTGAAAATTTGGATATGTGTGTCGTATGTGGTAACATAGCGGCCAGACATTTAATATTTATGGGAGAAGAGACTGTAAAACGGAAAAGAAAAAATTTCTTTCAAGAACATTTTGTTCTACTTTCTCACTGTTAGTATAATATATACTAGCAAAAAAAAAAAAGAAAATAAAAAAATATTAACATCTATCTGAATTTAATAAGACTCCTCTTCATATAGGATGCGCTTTAGTGCTATTAAAACACTTATTTTTTGTGAGCATTAAAGTTATTCTCCATCAGTATTCTGTGACATCTGGCTTTAGGACGACTGGTAATTAGCTAAATACAATATCTAATTTCTATGTTGCATCCGTGTACGATTTTGTCAAAAATTCCGATAGTAGAGTATTATACACTATCTGGCATTGTGCAATCAAAGTAGAGATATATATATTATAAAGAAACGTTATTTTAAGTCGTTATTTGGATTAGTCTGCATTGATCTATTTACATAATTTTAAGTATGCTTCGTCTCTAGTTCTAAAGGATTGAAACACTTTGGTGTACTATCATCGTTTAACAATTGTCTTTCTCTTATATTCCTTAAATATATACCTGTCACTCTCGGATTAATGCTCTCTATCTAGATAAATTCAGACAGAGCGAGATTAGGAGTGCATAATCTCTATTTATGAAGATAACATATGGCTATCAAAGTGTGTGTGAAGCATAACTTGACAAATGTAACTAATATATAGTATATATCCTTATAAAAATTAATAATAGATATTATAATATATTAGATATATATATATATATATATAGCTAATATATTATTATATAATATATATATATATAATATATATTATATATATAATTAAAAATATAATTATATGATATATGATAAGATATGTATAATCATATATATAATATATTATATATATAATATTATTTGCTGAGTTTCCTCCCTCAATTTATCTTGCCTATTTTATTGTCCCAATTTAGATTCACGTTCTTCTCGAATCACTTATTTAAGAAATTTTAGTAAACTTTTTCTGGATTAATGTAATAATTATACTTATTATATATATATATATTAATATACTACATATAAAGTATATATCTTATTAATATTAGGTAGATATATATTAAAATATAGATATATATATATATATAATTTTATTTTATCGTAAAACACAATTAATAATATTATAGTATAATCTAGAAATATATATATATATATATATATATATTATATTATATATAGATACTACTATATAGATAAATATTATATATAGTAAAAATATATATATATATATATAAATATATATATATATATTATAGTATAATATAAGTATTATATTATCATATAATATATTATATAATAGTTTATTATTAATATTGATATATAGTAATAATAATTAAAAATTTAATAGATATAAAATAATAATATTTAATAATATAATATACTATTAATATATAATATGATTAACAATAATCTGTTTAAAACGATACAAATTATGTTTTAATCAGGTTTTATAACAAATTTGAATATATTTAATAAAAAAATAAAAAAAATTCCCAAAATATGATTTTTTTTTTTTTTTGTTTTTTTTTTATTTTCTATTATTTTATGTTAATAACATCAAAGAAAAATTCACATAAATATAATGGTAAAATTAGGTAGGGGGGGAAAATATAAAGAAAGAGATGAGACCAATATGAATTATTTCCTTTATAAAAAAAATAATAAAATTGGAAATATTTAAGGAAAAATCTTATTGAAGAATGAAATCTTATTATTTTTTTAATCTTGAATATACGTATAATTAATTGAAATACAGTATAAGTTTTGAGCATTCCTTTTTGACATCGACAACTTACTAACCACTTCTTTTTAGTTTTCGGGATCCTTGTGTTAATTTCCGATTTATATGGCATGTTAATGTTTTATTTAGTAGTGGAATGGATGATTAGTCAATGAAGACTCTAAGATTGAATTATGCGTGTTGGACATAGATCTTATTTCTTCTAAATATCCTTAAAAGATAACGATCGTATAGATATAAGTATCTTTTTTTATATATTATTTTGATTATTTATGTACTGATGATATAATTTTATACAAAATAATAATATTCTATACCATAATTGTATTGCCTTAAATATAGAGAATAGGATATGTGTTCTCCCTAATATAGGGAATAATATATGTGTCATATGTTTATATTGACTCGATTGAATACAGAAGTAACAGTACCTCAAGTGTGGAGATAGTAGAGCTATATATATATACCTCATTATATATTTATTGATGCCGATCCTCAAATGGAATGACGGGTTATATAATAAGTATATAACTATTTTATTCATTTAAAGTCAAAAACGTCTATAAGACCATTCAACTAGCGTTATAAAGATTAGTAGAGGGTTTAGTTCTCTGAAATTAATAATTTATTATTTATGAATTCTGGCGATTTAGGATTATATATCTTGTAGATTCATATACTTTATCATAAAGAGTTATAGTTGTGCAAGTTAAATCTTTTCTCTTACTCTCTCTATCGTATCTTCTTCTCTCTGGGCTTCCCCTCCTCTTCCTCCCCCCCATATCATATCTCTCTCTCTCTCTGACTGTCCGTATTCTAATCTACTCTCAGATGGCTAGAATACTACTATATATATTAACTTACGATATATAAGATTTGTATAGACTATACCGTCATACATCTTAGTAGTTCTTCAGAAGCCCCTTTTGTTTCGAAATTTCTATCATTAGAGTTATATATTATAGATAGTAATTATATATATATATATATATTAATATAATGATAATATATACTATATATTATAAAGTATAATATATATATATAATTAATATGAATATATATCATAATTGTATATATATATTATATAGGTATATAAAATATATAATAATATATATCATATAGTATATATATATAGTGATATATATAAAATATTATTATATATATATGGTATATATATTTGGAAAATAGGAATGCTGGACCATACCTGTAAATGTTTTGTTGAAAGTGAGTATAGTTATACTTTGGATCCATTTCATATTCTTTGCGGGGTTTAATTTAGGTTCAGAATTTAAATATTTAAAATTAATTAAACAAAAGTAATCATAGGTTTCTTGATGGTGAACAATGGAGGAATATTATTTTAAGGTAAATACTTATTTGGGTCATTCGTTACAGAATTATTCCGCCAACTTGAATAACTAAAATTTTATTTTTATTCCGACATTGAATTAATATATATTATATATTAATATATTAGTTATATATGTATATTATGATATAATTAATATATATTATATTTTATAATATAGATATTATTTATTTAGATATATCTTATTATATATATATATAGATTATTAGAAGTATAATTATAATTGAGTTTATATCAATATTTATATATCTATGACATATATATAATATAGTTAGGTGACCATAAAAGCCTTGAATTATAGCTACAGATATAAGTATATAGTATATAATATAGGATATATTTATATATAATTATGTTATATGTTAATTAGTTGAGCAAGTTCTTAATTGGTTTCCACTGCTAATTCTTATATTATATATAATATATCATATATTATGAATATTATAGTTATATAGTAATATATTATTATTAATAATATATGATTTAAGCTTTAAGCATTAATTTAATTATTTCAATCAGTGCACGAACTGATTCACAGAAATAATTCATTATTTTATTTATATGATTACTTAACTCGTGGGCTACTCAATTCTTAACTTACTCAACTCTACTATTATTACTCTCTTTTTTCTTTTCTACTCTAGTACATTATCTCTCTTATTCTCTTCTCTTTCGGTCTCTCTCTCTCTCATTTTATCTGTAATAGTATTACTATTATATATATATAATAATTATATATATATATTATATAATTATATATTGGAGTATATATATATCATTATATATATTATTAATTATATAGATATCATTATAAATATATTATAGTATTAACCAATAATAATATATAATTATAATATATATTATTTGATATATAATAATAGTATTAATATGATATATTAATTATAATTTAATAAATGATTAGATTATATATTATAATATATAAAATATATAATATTATATTATATAATATACTATAACTATATACTAGTAATATAATACTGAATATATAAGGAAAAATATAGTATATATGGTTGTATAGGATATAAGACTTGCTAGAAGTTAGGTGGCTTATTTTTTAAGAGGGCAAGCCACCCAATATGGATAAAAGGATGATGATATGAGCCTAATTATTGAATAAAGTACATACATATTTTGAGGATGATGTTGTTATCATATAATTATCTACTAACTCATAACAATATATTAAAGTAAGTATATTTAAAATCACTGATTATATGAATTATAATAAATATATATGTATATATGTGATCTAAATATAGATTCATCACTAGTAAGCATTCTTTTTGTAGAATATATTTTAATAGATAATTACTTATTATCGATAGGCGATGTATAAATAATTAATATTAGGTATAGTATCACGTAAATATACTTTATTCCAATGGCGAGTACCGTGATTATACCAGCACATATTTGCTAACTGTAGATAATTACATTACTTTATCTTATTGTAATCGTGAAAAACTATAGCTAAGATCTGGAAGTTCCTAGTGAGAATATATTATATAAATTAATATATATTATAATAATAATTAAGGTGAATAGAGAATTCATATTAATTTACTTTCACGAGATCCTTTTTTAATTGTAAAACTTATGCAAACTGTGTTAGTATGCCTCAGCTATTATAAATTCCGTGGAAGTTTTTGTTATCATTTTTGAGATTACCGACGTAATTTTATATGGAGGCTAATCGTACGCACACATTAAAATGTCATGGAATCTTAATTTTAGAACAATTCATTTTTCTCTCTATTTATATTCACTCAGCAATGCAATTATATTATTGCAACAACTTTCTCTTATATCACATGTATAGTGGTTAATTAATCCTCAGTGGAAATGTAATTGATAATTAATAAATAGGTGTTAACAATTTCACATTTACAGTGCATTATATCTGAGATCAAATCATATGACGAATAATAATCTCCCAATTACTAATCGAGTTATTCTGAACCAACCCCTTTCTAAGTGCGAAAATCCATAAATACATAATAGAGGAGTTAAATGTGATGCAACGACTGGAGAGCGCTCCGATTATATAATAATAATTTGGTATAAGGATGTTTTTAGCTATAGTGTTGAATAATGAAGAAAATGTTAAGTATATAATAGTAATCATATCAGTTACTATCTTCTGAAAGTTAAGTGATTATATGTTACTTATTCATGGTGTAAGTTATGTAGAAGATTACAATATATTATATGTTATATATTATGACTATTGTATCGCACGTAGTTTCGCCAATGAAGAATTATATATACTTTAGATGTTTTAGATATTTAGATTAAGTACTTCTCTTATAGAAATAACGTAGTAATTAACTTCGCACATATGGTAAGTTAGAAAGAATAAATTTTTGATGTCTCTGTAGTTCGTTATGCTTAGACAGGATGAGTGAGTAGTAGTGTGGTTTGTGGTGTAGTACTGCATTTATCATCCAAACGCTAGTGCAGCTATCATACGCGGCAGAGTCCGAATTCAGCCCTTTAAACCTCAAACCACGGCGTGTTTGGGGATTCATTAACGCTGCTGAGGATAAAATATTCTTATGCGTGGGTAAGTCTCGAGTATATATATTTTGAGTAGGTGGAACCCAGAGGAAAATACGCTTCGGAGCGATGGCTCCTTTTATCGTACTCTTTTGATTCTCTCTCACTCCTCTTATATTTCTGCCATGAAAGCAGCTAATAACAGATATGTAAAATAGATATTGACAAACTCACACATTCTTATCCTTGTAGCCCTATAATGGCCGTGTAGCCTCCTAGCATAGATATATCCTGTATTAAATAATATTTTAAATTAATGAAATTGTTTTCTGCTTTTACAAAAATTTTAGGGTAAAAATGTAAAATTCTGCTTACCTAAATCCCATTTCAATTTCCGTAATATTAAATTCACATTTACATATTTAGAAACAAGTAAGCATAAATCGCTAAAGAAGGTATTATTATACTAATTTATTGTATTACTAAAAATGTAGTGTCCTAGTGAATTTACCATATTTATAAAAGGTAAAAATAAAAACTAATTTTATATGTTACCGGTTAATTCAAAACTCAAAAGATTCAGGAATATTATAAACAATAAGAATAAAAAATTAGTAATAAAAGTTATTATAATTATAATAAAGATAAAATATTAAAATAAAAACGAATTGAGAAATAAAAAAAATTCAGTAAAATTCACCATGCATTAAATGTATATTAGTAATATAGAGAATAATAATTATCTCGTCTTTATGTTGTTTTGAAATATAGAAAATCATATATAGTCATTAAAAAGTTATAAGGTCAGAAATATAATATGCAAAACGAGTTACTTATAGAAGAAATGAAAACCATTTTTTATTTATTATTATTTAAAGTTTATATATAGATTGTTGTATATATCTAAGCATAGCAAATAGAAAGGCAACATATATATTATTAACTCCAATCAATACATCTCAAATTAAATTTATTTGTCAATATTTATTAAATAAATATTGGATTACTTCATACGGGTAATCGTTTATTAAGCTAATTCCATCTTAATAAAAGAAATTAATATATTATTTGTAACAATTTCCTCCCTATAAAATATTATGTGATAATTAATCGTGATTATAGTTAATTTAACGATCTTATTTTAATAATTATATTAATTATATATTAATAATATAAATATATATTGAAAATTATAAGAGGTGTATTATATATTAAATCACTAACTCATAAAGGAATTAAATTCGTCCTTAATTTAATCGTAGTGAGAGTTTAGGGTGGGTCTCAGTGAATGATGGTGGCCTTCACCAAATGAGAATACAAAATAAGAAAAATAACAATATTTTTCTGTCGATTTTTATATTTTATTTATTAAAATATTCAAATTTATATATTTATGTGTAATCATATTTTATCAATATATTTTATGTTTTATTCATTAATGTTATTGATTTTATACAGAGTTATATATATAATAATTATATATAATATATATAGATAATTATATATTATATAGTAGGATTAATATTATAAGAATATTATATATATATATATATATGATGATTAATATATATATATATTACGTCATAATTGTATTATCGTATATTATATTTAAATTTAAATAATTCTTCTTAATAATAATATAATACTTAATATACGAGATTTTTAGAAGCTATTTGTAAAAATGAAACATTTTAGATGAAAAGCTCTCGAAAGATCAGTATAAGATACAATGTTATATTCTATTTATAAATGAAAATAGTTGGCGGTGTATTCTTAGTGGTGATTATTTGAAAATAAGATTAAAGATTAAAGACCTCCCAATCTGTAGCTGTGCCAATCATGCTTCTTCTATAAACAGGTGTATTTCCTTCTTCTATCTTTATAACTTTAATTTAAGTTAATTAAATAATATCGAATTTAATAATAATAATAATAATAATAATATTAATATAATAATAATAATAATAATAATAATAATAATATACATAATAAAATAATAGTAAATTTTTATTATGCAAGGTCATATGAATAATTTAATAGGAAAATATGAAACTAGAAGACAAGAACAGTTAAGATTTTAACCAATAAACCTGCTAGAATAACACATAGCGGAATCTAGCATAATAATAATAAAAATATTAATAATAATTTCTTTCATTTCTACTAAGAAATCTTTTCGATATTATTATTATTATTCATTTTAATTAATTTTTAAAATGCTAATTAGATGAACTAACTTAAAATTCTACTAATTTTCATATATCGATGAAGCTAACTTCTATAGAATTAAAATTCATCAATTTTAAAGAATACGTATAAATGTTGACATTAATCAAAACATAGTCATAACAATTAACTTATTTTTTCATTGAAATATAACCTTTTTAAGCAAGGCTAGAGAGCCTGTAAATAATACAAATGTTTCTATTTTTGTCTCCTCTTTCTTTCAATATTCGACTGGAGAATTTCCATTTCTTTATTAAATAAAACATTCTCCTTAATTTTGCGTGTTGTCATTGCAAAATCGTAAATAAAATTGCTTTCTCTTTAATTCAGAATTTCTTGCGATTTTGAGAATTTAAGTCTATCTTTGTTACCTATTTAATACAGTTGCGTATTTATTTAATAAGGCTGGACAGATTATTTATAAAAAAATCTGCATCAAAAACCTAATATGCTAATTCTTATATTTATGGCCTCTGAATCCAGATATGATAATAAAAATGCCAATCAATTCGCTATCGTTTTTTGAGGTAAGAGAGTTTTAAATTTTGAAAATGGATAATATAATTTTATTATCTTGCCTTAATTTCATTTACCATCCCTTCAAATATAATCTATACCTCATAAATTGTAGCAGGAATATAAAACAGAAGTGAAATGAAGTTTATTTGAAATATATTTTTAGTACTAAAAGGGGGATAAAATACTACGGTTTTTTTAAAGTATATTTTGGGCTTGTTTTTAACCTTCTCGTTATTTTTAGCTTGTTTTTGTTATATACATTCAGGAAACAGTTTGATTATATTTTCAATATTATCGCGTCTTTCTTTTAAGTAAAAGTTTTGATGGAGAATCTCTCCATGATCATCGCTTACATCTTTACAATTAGATTTAAAAAATTTAGGCGAAATTTTGTGAAATATATTTTAAAAGACATATCAAATACCGAAGTTATTATATTTTTTAGGCTCTTTGCCCTATTCTTATAGACAGAAGCCTTATTCAGTATTCCTCCCACCCCACCACATATAAATGAGTTTCTATAGGTGAAGATTATTCCATGCTGAATTTCTTTGTTATTTAGTGAGAGTCGAATACATGAAATCTGGGCCCCTTTTCATGATGTTGGCTGCAGCAGAAGGCTTGGAGCGTTTGCGGTGTTTGAGTAAACAGTTTTCTATTCACCTCTCTCAGAAGAACAAGAAGTGTTAGAAGAAGGGTGGGATCGTGGAATCGTCACATCAATCTGCATTTGGAACTGGAATCATGTGATCCAATAGGGCATAGAATCCTTTAGAGAGTGCTGTGATAGGAATATGCGAATAGGAGTTAGGGTGGGTGGATTAGAAAAAGCTGTAATAATCCAGCAAAGCTTCTCAAAGGGGTTGATGGTGGTGGGTTATTCGACAGCTGCTGTGGTTCATTGACCCCAATCTATTGATGCCTATGATTTTGTCTCGGAAATAGAGTTGCGGCGAGGTCTCTTTTGAGTTGTAGTTTTTTTTAACAAGCGGAGTACGCTGTTTTCTGGGCGAGGAATTCAGAGGGTTTATATTTTAGTGTTGGCTTGATGCTAAAACTTTTGTATCTAGTCAGGGACAGCCGTTTCAGGAGTAGGAGCAATGGTGAAGAGATAGATTAGGGGACTTAAACGCTGGCCTTTAAAGTGGGTTTGGCAAACTAATCGGGAAAGCAGAAGAAAGAGTTTCTCGGTAAGGAACGCTTTTCAAGCTTTGTGGTGGTGAGTACCACACTGAGTTTCGTTGCTGGTTTTGGTCAAAAAACCAATATTATTTTCGCCCGCGGATAGGGCTGTTGGCGCGGGAGATGAGATTTGATCGCAGTTCTGATTTTGGTCTATTTGAGTGGTCGGTAATATAGGCTATGCAGGCGAGTAGGTTACAGCAACTACAACATGAATTCGGCTGGAGCTGGTGAGTTGAGTTCTTCTGGAATGAAGTTGTGTCGGTGGGTTAGAGTTATAGATAGGAGCAGGGATCTGCTGCAATAGCAGGCATATTGATTGCCTTTTCGTGTAGGGATATTGTCTTGAGGCTGGTGTTATAACATATAAGGGCTGCGGAGTCGAAGTCGGAAAGTCATACAATTTTCCAGGAGGTCGGAGTCGAAATCTGTGTTTGTTGTCTTGTGTGGCAAGTGAGTCGGAGCCGGAGTCAGAGTCGAAAAATTTATTTTACGATTCGGTAATTTTCAAGATGTCGGAGTCGGAGTCGGAGTCGTCAATTTTGAAAAGTATTGATTATTAGATTAATTATTATATTATTATATTATATTATTAGTATTTATTATTATTATTATTATTATTAATTATTATTATTATGATTATTATTATTATTATTATTATTATAATATTATAAATTATTATAATTATTATAATTATTATAGATTATTATAATTATTATTAATTATGTGATAATTATTATTGAGATATTACTATTATTAATAATTATATAATTATTATATAATTATTATAATATTATATTATTTAATAATTATTATGTATTTATTATATTATTATGATTATTATTTTATTATTATATTATATTATTATTATTATTATTATTATATTATTTATATTATTATTATTATTATATTATATTATATTATTATTATTATAATATAATAATAAAGTAAATTAAATTATTATATTATTAGTATTATTATTAGTTATTATTATTATTATTATTATTATTATTATATTTTATTATATTATTATTATTATTATATATTATTATATTATTATTATATTATTATTATTTATATATATTATTATTTTTATTATTATTATTATTATTATTATATTATTATTATTATTATTATTATATATTATATTATTATTATTATGATATTATTATTATTATTATTATTATTATATTATATTGATTATTATTATTGATTATTACTATTATTAATTATGATGACTTCACTATTCGCTTTAACATTGGTCAAAAAAAAAAAAAAAAGTACGCAGATTTTTATAACAAAAAAAAAAAATTTGCATTTATAATTCATTATACATTTGTTTCCGAAACTGAATATATTGTTTGTCCATGTGTTGCGCCTGCCATACTTATGGGTCTTCACGGTACTGTACCGTTATTAGCATTTGGAAGATTAGATTCATTAGAAAAAGTGGTATATTTTTTATTCTCAAAAGCAAGTGAAAAAAAATTAGTTGAAGCAAAAAAAATGTTTTACTGTAACTCTGTAAGCACTAAGCTGAGTCAAAGTCGAAATTTTGAATTTGACTGCTGGTCGGAGTTCGGAGTCGGAGTCGGGAGTCAATTTATTTTTTTTAAATGAGTCGGTAGTCGAAAAATCCAAATTTGAATTTTAAGGAGTCGGAGTCGGAGTAAAGAAAAATTTATTTTACGACTCCGCAGCCCTGATAACATCTCTCCTGCTCAATTTTTGCATGATTCATAACTCCAATATTTCCTATCGAAACAGGTAGAACGGGAATTTTAGGTAAGAGGAGCTGTGGGTCCTCACAAATATTGCAGCGTGGAGATTTTTGGGAGGGAATGAGATGAGAATCTTCTCTGCAAATAACGCAGATTTCTCGCGGTTTCCATACAGTATTTTTTGGGATGACCAATCCGTATATACTTGAAACAATGTCTGGGTCGAGGAATAAGCGGACAAATATTGTAGCTTGCAAACCCTATTTTCATCTTTGTAGATGAAAAAGGAGTGTTAAAGGTCAGTAGCAAGCAAGGGTTTAGGGTGTCAGGCAAATTTCGACGTTGGGGGGAAACTTGTAAACATTTGCAACAGGAAATCTATTCTGTTGGAGATGTTTTAGATTGAAAGCAAAGTTTTCATTTTTCTGCACGGGATCATAAATAGTGCCGTTGGATGTGTTTATTATTTCGCCAGAAGTGGCAATAAGAGGGATACCTCCAAGAGACGTTAAAGATGACAAGATGGAACTTTGATTCCGGGTAGTAGTTTGAACAAGAAAGGACCCGTTCTTCACAAACACGACTGAAGAGTCTTTCAACTTTCTAAAGATTTAAGTGCATCGTTAAGAATGATGGTTCTTGATCGATAAAAGGTTTGGACGTGTGGTGGAGCGTAATAAGTATACATCGGGATTGATGTGTCCGTTGGCAATCCCTGGAGGGGATCAGCATGCGGAGTAAACAAATGAGAACTAGGACTGGCGTCACTTTCGGGGTTGCCCCAAACCGTCTGTGTACCGAAATGTCAAAGGTGCTGTGTCAGGTGAAGGGTCCCTGGGGGTAGGCAGATGCCTTCCAGGTGAAATGGATGGAATAGTGACACAATGTTTAGAGAATATTCCAAAATTTGTTTTCCATTAATCATTTCATGTTCATAAAGAAAGAATAAAATAAGGTTTGAGGCCATTTTTCGCATCCATTAGTTATATTAAGTTGAGGGTTCAACCTCATGGTGTCAAGACATGGAGGTTTATACCCGAATGACGCAATAGGTGAAGGGGCTTCTCTTATTTTTATTAGATGTTTCAGAGGGGTCAGGGAAAAAGGAGCAAAACCTGATGCTAGGATGTGTGCAGCAAAGACCCGAGCGAGTGGTTCGATTCACACTACGTCATCACAGACAAAGCCGCATGCCCCTTCCATAAAGAAAGATGACAGAAGCGTTCATCTACATATCTGGAATAAAACAAGGTGGTAGATAGAAAACTTTATGAGTGAAACGAAATAGGGCTGAAAGGATAGGAGCTATTAATACGAAAATGAGGGGATAGGAGAAAGACGACGAATTTGTATGTAACAAGTTACATATAGAGCTGGGGGCTGGGGGGAACGCATGGAAAAACTCCTAATTATTGCATTATTTCACTATATTACGTCTTAAGTTGTAATACTTTGAAGGTATATCATATATTATATAATATATATATATATATATATATATATATATATATATATATATATATATATATATTATATATTATTATAATATTAATATTATATATATATACAAAGACGATAATTTTACTTACTACTTTTGATCATAAAGGTCAACGTGAGTGAAAAACGTTTGAGTTTTGGTATTTTTTTATTTCAATTTTTTGTAAAAACCTTTTTCTAAAAATGACCACCTTCGAAGTGCTTCGCCAACCCAAAAACTGGTGCAATTAAACTAAACAATTTTATACATTTGTAACATATTGTAAGGTATTCTTAACAAACAACTTTTTTCTTCAGATTTCTAGAAAGAAAACTCAATTACACTCTTCTACGGACAATCTATTGAAGTTGAAGAAGGCAAACAAACTTTATCCCTCAACGACTTCCATGCATTACTTCATATTTATATCAAATTTTAATTATTTTCTGCCAATCATTTTATGGAACGATGCGGCTGCATAATCTCAGTTGGCTCGTTGCTTTCGCAAAGGAAACATCTTCTCACCTCTAGTTACATGACTTTTGAAGTTACTTCTTGAAAAAACGCTCCGCGACTGTTGAAAAAATACACCCAATTATATTACATTCCATGCATGTATATATATATATATTATATATATATATAATAATATATATAATATATATAATTATATATAATATAATATATATATATAATATATATATATATATATATATATATATAATATATATATATATTAAAGATGAAAGGGAAAGACAAACACCAGGAGAGTGCCATAGTTTATTAAGGACGTTTCGCGCTATAGCTAAGCGCATCATCATTCAGCTCTCCAGTCAAAAATAAAATTAATAAATAACTAAATAAAAAAATTATTGTGCGATTATTATAATATATTAAAATATAAAAATATAAATTAGTAGACATTAAAAATAATATAAATTACAAAAATTAATCTAATAATAACCTCGTTTTACTTAAACCTTACATACTGGATCAGCCAAAAAGATATGAAGGAAGAAGATAAAATTGGAACACTATTTACACCAAAATAACATAAATGGTTGGCTGTTAGGGACTTACTTAAAACTTTAAAAAATCAGTATTAGTACAGTATATTAAAATGAAAATTATAAAAGACATATAGACTGAAAAATTATTTAAATTAAAATTAAAATAAATTAAGTTTAATTGAAGATAAACGGAGTTGAGTTCGGGTTCCAATTCATGAATGTAGAGGCTCTCCAAGATTTTCTTCGCGAGAATCAGTGACGGAGGCAAGAATCGAGAAGTCATTGGTAGTGATTGGGATGGTCTTTTTCATGGCTATGGCTACGTATAGATGAAAATTCAGGCGAGGACAGAGGAAGATTGGTGCGGAAAGAAAAACCCTTATGTTTGGCAATCCTGATGCAAAGCTTGTTCTGACCTTAATAGCGGATTACAGCCAGCCACACTTATACAAAGTAGACTATCGAGGAGTGCAATTCTTTTTTGGAATTAAATCTTTGGATCTGAAAAAGTTACTAATTTTGAGTAGTTATTAAGTAGGAATTGAAAATAAAGTTGGCAAATGGGAAGTTGTCTCATTAATATGTGCGTCTGACGGCGTCTTAGTAACGGTGAATGTCGGATGAACCGACCTGTGTACGGAATCTTCAGGTAAATTTTGTTTAGATACATCAAAAAGTGGGAGTAGGTGGTCTTAAAATGGTTCCAAGGAAGTTGTTAAATAATGATTTTTTATCCAAACAGGTTATGAAGGAAAGAGATAAAATTTAGCGAAAAGCTCCTTAAAATATTGGAGTTGCTGAAGGTTGAAAAAGAAACCGAATGAGGGAACATTACCTTAAAGGGGCCCGTTTATTCTGTTCTGTAAAGGCCGGACATTTAAACTTATCCGAAGAAAGCTGAAAGAAGTGAGTGCCTAATTGGGTGGAGGTCAGCTTGCGGTAAATCTGTGTAGAAAAAGAATCATTTGTGTGTGAGACACCAACATCAAGAAACGGAAGGAATCCATCCACCTCACACTCCATGGAAAATTTGATATTTTTATGTTGCTTATTAAGGAAATTTAAAAATAAGTCGGCATGTTCTTTGTTGGAAAAAATTAAGAAGCAGTCATCCACATATTTTTTGTGTAGACAATGGGTTTGAAGGTTGGGGGGCATTTTTCGAGCCAGGACTGTTCATGATAGCAGAGAAAGGCGTTG
>JABUQX010051373.1:0-20260 GCA_015478945.1 Trachelipus rathkii | reverse complement strand
AGACTTTGTGTTCTGACGTTCAAGAGCGTCATACCTGAGTTGGAAAATTTGCAACTGAAATGTCCGGATTCGATGTTTCATGTTTTAGGTGGGGTGGGGGGAGTTAAAAAATGGTAGGTGAAAGCGCCAAACTACGTAGTGAAATATGGACATCCTCCATAATTAAGACCCGCTTGAAAGGCACAAATGAATAAATAGATGACGGAATTACACAATGTTGAGACAAGGGGAAATAGTACCCGCCATGTTATAAGACCGAGTGTTTTGTCCGTTGGATATCCTCAGCATTTTGATCCAAACTAACAAGTTATAGCTTATTTTATCTAATACGGGAACATGATTTTTTTACGCTCTCATTTATAGATGCTTAAATGAGAAGCATAATGTATGAACAATAAATGCTACGCAGAATAAAAGATATGAAGAAGAATTTTCCATACATGCTTCCTTGACTATATATTTGATAGCATGTTAAAGCGAGCGAAGATATCAAAATTTAAACTGTAACTAGTTATCTAATGTCTGATGAAAAGAGAAAAAAAATTTAACTTCCGAATCTTTTTCAACCATACATACTTACTATATAGTACCATTTATGACAATTTATTACAAAACAATGTAAGCATTGTAAAAATATGAAAGCGTATTAATATCGTTTAGATATACGATAAATCAGACACAGAATACGCCAAGACCCACATAACGAAAACAAACCATCACAAGAAAAAACAACACATGTGGAGCTTCAGCAAGTTGAACATGTTAAATGCAAGGTCAGACCAGTGGATAAACATATAAAGAAGGTTTTGAATTTTATGGGGCATTCTGGTAGTAAAGTTGATCGTAAGTATGGATATATATAAAGAGAGTATGCTTTTACTCTCTCATAGAAAAATGAACATCGAGACTCGAGGAACGGGGAAATTACGCCGGTATACTCATTTCGTCAAGTCATCAAAATTAATACAGTTGAATAACAATAAAAGATTTAACTTAATATTCCAATCAGAAACCAGTTTGTAGTTTCCTCACGTGGAAATGGATTTATATATACAAAATAGAAACTTAAATAGTTTCGAGTGATTTGTTGATATTTATTTAACTCGATTCTTTATGTGAAAGGAACATTTCCTCAAAAGCTGAAACAGCTACATGAGAAAACAAGAGCCTGATCAAGAGAACTTACTAAGCAAAATCGACATGAGCCTCTCCAAGAATTGTACTTCCAAGACTAATTTCATGTTTAAGCTTAACAAAATTTACAGAGGAAAGAATAACAGGATCTTTTTCTCAATAACGTTTAGATGTATATAAGAGAAAACAATAGGATTTAAAAAGTTCTTCCTAAAAACTCTTAGAGAAAGTATAAATAAAAAGTAAGTTTGCTTCCTGACATAGTATAATATAACATATTCATCAGAATTTAGATTAAATCCCAATATGGGATACATTTTCGACCATTTTCCTGCGAGGGAATTATTATGGCTCTAATAATATGCCTTGTCATAAGATACAGTAAAAACATAATGATGAGGTGTGTCAAATAGTTGATACCAAAGCTTAGGTGAAGGGAAAATTATATATTAGTATAATCACATCCTAATTAGCATTTAAATCGCAGGTACAAGCAGAGTAGCGTTTGGGAAGAAGATTGTGTTGTAATAATGTTTTTAAAAGAACACTGAACTCTCTTGAATACTTTATGTTACGGATAAAGCCTTCAGCAAGTTACGAAGCAGAAGTCATATTAAATGAATAGAATAGTGTACAGATATGGAGTTCATGGTGAGTAGTTGCACGAAATATTAAAGAAATAGCTAAGGCGCTGGCTTTGTCTCTGGTAGAAACAGTGCGTCTAAATTACTTGCATTCATTTTAATTCAAAAATTCAATATATTTCCCCTATCTAATCGACTACGAAATATACCTACTAATGTGTTTAATATATTATTTACTAGTTGTTGCCTGATTTACATATTCTGATTATTTATAATATGTTAATAATATATTATCAATTTATTATAAAATAACGAATTTTTGATAGTTAAATTTATTTCTCGACCAGAAGCAGCGGATTATTACGTATCCCAAACCTTTTTCACTACTCCCGTACCACCTTGATTAGACTTTTCATTATTAGTACTTCCCTTCAAATATAACTATGTCCAGCGCTTCCCCATCATACTTTCAAAGACAAAAGTATAATGATTTTAAGTATAGGAACCTCTCAATAATGCTTAAGGAACTTACGAAACTAAAACTAAACTAGACAAATATCCTCTTTACAAAGTTCCGGAATAGCAAGCATGTGTGAGTTCTCTTCGCTATTATCTCTCTACATCCCTCTCTCCAGAGTGCGGGTATATGATACGACCTATGGAATTGATACGGCAAATAGCACTGCTCTCTAGAACAAAATCTCTACAGACAAGAAATAAGTGTAAAGCAGTCCATCGTTATTATAGGTGATCCGGTAAGGCTCGTGATTTCTCGTTCATACAATATACCTTCGCTTGTTTCCGCCAATTACCCATTATTATTTTCACGTACCCCATAGACCCAGGTTTCCGGAATATCCCAAAGGGCGTACGCTACCCCAGGCTTGGGAAGCGCCTGCCCTACGGAGGAAGAAGTTATTACGTAACATAAGGTTAACTTTTTAAACAAAATCTCCAGTTAGTGTGAGTTAATTCTTGCTTAATTTAATATTTCCATTCTAAAAATCTATTGATGGGGAAATTTTTTAGGAGCAAGTCCTATTAATCGATTTAACAAAAAAGTTACAAACGATCACACTGGCGGTCATTTTATAAGAGAGACCGACCTAGTAGTTTTTCACAACTTCCAGAACGGCTTGCTGATACACTGCTGTTTAGGTTTTAATACCTATTTAAGCAGATAAATGAACTTTTTATTTGTGTTCCTTATCCTTATTTTTTTTATACATATAATATATTAATAGTTATTTACTATAATTATTACGTATATTAACTATACAATATATACTATTAACGATTGAACTATATTTACTATACTGTACGCTAAAATATAGTTTTTGGTCCTCCGCGTTCCTAACTATCTGATACCAATACTACTAATACAATTTATCTTATTTATGCTACCAACATCATGGTATACTATATACTACACTATAACTATCTATATTATTTACACTTATATTATTTTGACCATGTGTAATAAGCATCTGATCTCTCCTCATAATAAGATTATGCATGATCAGAACTCGGTATATATACCTGATAATCAGCTACTCACACTCGTAAAAAGAGAAATTGATGAAAGGTATTAACTTTTTACTTTTCTGAAAACAAAAAAATAAAAAAAAAAACTTTATATCTTAAAATACATAACTACATATACGTGAAAAAGAATAAAATTACATACTTGTTAGCTGATTAAAGAGTAAGAAAGATCCTAATCTTCCCATTAATGGGACTCCTCACTCATTTAGATAGGACAGCCGGAACAAATCGAATGTCGGGCGATGGAGTGTGGTTCGTCTGGATTACAAGCTAACGCACACATCTCTGGCTAAATTACCGAAACGACGTATCATCACTACAAATAAACGCCAAGCCGGACGTCGATCACGGCTGGTCGGTCTACCTATTCACATGTGTCCAACAATCGGCATTCGGTCCTTGTGAGTAAAACGTGAATGGCAGATGTATGTGAAGTGACTCACCTGACTACCACTATACTATATGACTTCTACAACATTATTAAAATAATAATAATAATAATAATAATAATAATACCCATAATATATAATTAACCTAATCATCCAAGATACTACTACATAAAATCCTCCCATAAATAAATAAGTAAATATAAATAATAATAATAAATAATAAATATAATAATAATAATAATATTACATTAATCATAACTAACTCGAATGATAATAAATAAAATAGGAATAATATGAATAAGATGATGATAGAGAAAAACATAATAATAATTAATCCATCTAATAATAAATTACTTGAATCATAAATCAATCAAAGATTAACTAAGTCAAATGAATAGATGAACTAAATCAGCCGTAAATAAGATAAGGTATAATGGAATAACAATAATAATAAATAATTTAAAATTAGTAAATAATTAAATAATAATGATATAAAATAAAAATAAAACTAATAATTCATAATAATAATTAAATAATAATAATAATAATAAATAATATAAAAATTTTGCAATAAAAATTTTAACTAAATTAACCTTATAAAGTCCATCCTAAACATTTACATTAATTATTAATAACAAATACTTTGAATAAAAACAGAAAATAAATTGCCTTCTGAAAGTTAAGATGCCAAGCTTTACGATACCGCTACAACCGGATGGAATTTTCAAGGGATGATGACTTTTATTTTAATGAACGAAGCAAAAATTTAAACTTAAAATATTTACATTATTACAAAATTATTTAATACCAGTAAGACACAGCAACGATGCTACGCATCTCTATGCCATAAAACGGAGCAAGCTTGTCCATGAGCACGGGCTACGCCCGTGCATTGGTGGCTGCGGCTCACTCCGCTCGCTCACGCTCGCGACGTTCCCAACACAAAAAACAGGGCAAGAAAACCAATGCGTTTTAGGTCCTTCACTTTCGCTTGACTACGCTCGCTACGTCAGCCCCGTGTGTCCCTTACCGGCGGAAAAACAACGCGAACCCAATAAGATGGATGGAAACAGGACAATATCTTCTCGACTATAACATAGGCTCGTCTGAAACACTTCCCGACACATAAAGATGATTGAAACAAGACAATATGATCTGCGGATAACTACGGGTCTCCGTACAAAAACTTCCCGACATACATGTGAATGATGAAAGCAGGCAGATTTAATATTTACTTCGCACATGCGTTGAATGGACTCATTTGGACATTGCTAACGCAATTACGCTAGGACAATTGCTCATTTGAAAATGCCTTGCCAACGGCATGGCGGATGGGCAATGGGCATGGCATGGCCATGGCAATTGGGGAACAATGGGCATGGGCATGGCAAATGGCGAATGGGCATGGGGCAATGGGGCATGGCATTAATGGGATGGGCAGGGCAATGGCACTGGGCCATGGGCCAATTGGCAATAAGGGGGCAATTGGCATGAGCATGGCATGGCATGGCATGGCCAGGCATGGCGATGGTGCATACGCACCGCCATGATATTGACCGCGGCAAGGGCATGGCATGGCCATGGCATTGGCACTGAAGCGATGGGCAATTGGGGCCATGGGCATGGCGAAATGGGCATGCATGGCTTTATGGGCAGTAGCAATGGGCATGGCAATGCCATTGGGCATGGGACATGGCATTGGGCATGGCATGGGCAGGGCATTGGCAAGGGCATGGGCATGTGCCATTTGTATCGAAGTTACTCCTGGCGAGGCCATCATGGCAATTTCATTATTCACCGTGATTGCTGCTTTTTTGTACATTAAAACCAATTCAACAAACAAAATATGGTGCTCCACATCATTCAACAAATTGACACGAACCGGGAAGATTTTATTGGCAAGTTTAAAATGTCATAAGTATATAATTAAAACTAAAATTTAAAATATACGAAAAAAAATTGTTAGTATTGATAATTTAGATTGTGTCCTTTCTTCCCTTTCTTTCTTCTAAATGTAAAAATATTTAGGTAAATCGGATCAATTTCCGTTAATTTTATAACTTGATGCCCGGTACATATGCTTTCTTATTACTGAAGAATTAGGCAAAGGGTTATCCAACGTAAAATCTCTATGCAAAGGAAGTTCATTTGGAAGAAATTTACTTTTCTTTTGTGTAACTGGTTTTATGTTCTTCCCCAATAGAGCAAAATATGATGTGTATTCCTACTTGGTTTGTACTGTAGCAACTGCAAACAACGCGCGGGCCGAAGAAAGAAGTATGTCGTTCGTTACAGCGAGTAAGTAGAGCAAACCTCCTACATCCACTCTTCTTGCAATGGCAATTGGTATACGACGTTGGTACACTCGACCAGTAGATGGTACATCACGAAGCCCACAAAGCTAAGAAGCACCAAATTTGTTGGCTAATAATAAACTATCTAAATAAGTGAATATGACTTCATTATTTTTCCTATTCGATAATGTTTCTTTAAAATGATCGTTCAAATCTTTAGATCCTCACCTCCTCGATCCATTTAAATAACTGAAACAAACACAACAACAACAAAAAATGTAATAGAAGATGAGGTTTTTATTATCTTATGTTCTTACAATATTTTTGCAATATATTTAATGTCTTTTTCAGCGTTTTTTTCTACAAAAATAATAAATATGAGAAAACATTTTCAGAAAGTAGTTGAAGTTTAAGGAAGAAAAAGGAAAAAAGACACAATCTAAATTATCAACTTCAACATTTATTTGGCAGTTTTAAAAAAATGCTTTTTCTTAAATCTTCACATTATTATATTTTTACAATAATTGTAATATTTTAAGTTTAATTTTTGCTTCGTTCATAGAATAAAATAGGTAATTCCTTGAAAATGTTCCACCTATTGAGCGGACGAAAGCTGGATCATTTCAGAAGGCTCATTTATTTTGTCTTTGACACTAAGAAAGATTTAAAAGCAAGTTAAATGAAAAATGTTAGGAAGAGTTTTTAGGATTAGAAAAGTCTTGCACACAAAACATCTATATTAAGAACATATGCTGTATTTATCTATTTCTAAAAATATAAATAATAATAATATAAATAATAATAATAATATAATAATAATAATAATATAATATAATAATAATAATAATAAATAATAATAATAATAAATAATAATTAATAAATAATAAAATAATAATAATAATAATCAATAATAATAATACAATAATATAAATAATAGATAATAATAATAATACATATAATTTTACCGGTTAATATACAGTTTTGAAAAGGATGCTGGTCCTATTAACCGCTACAAATCTATCGCCACTCTACGCCCTTCAACTTCAGGAGAGTTAGTGTGTAAAATCAGAAATGACGTCCAAATCAATGACACTCGAATGTATCTAAATGTTTCAGGTAAGCGCTTACTTTCTTTTAGGATTTGTAACTACAGTTGTAGCTGCAAGCTTTGTCTATTGCTTTGTGAATTGTTGAAATAAAATATGTAGTTTGGATTATTTTAGATTTAATTAAGTCTGGTTTGCTGTCATGCAAAAGTAAATGCAAATTTTCATTGTAATCAATTAAATAACTTTATTTATTACTATTCAATCAAAGCGAGGAAAAGTGAAGAAAAAATATCTGTAAAATGGAAATATTTTAAAATTAATAACTTGGAAACTATATTTTCCTTCCCACACTCTTTGAATCTTGTCTCAATAGGCCTATATTTAGGAATGAAACTTAATTCCAGTCAAATCTATATCTAGAATAAACTATTAATATTAACTAATTTAGGTTCCTTTCTCAATATCTCTGGCCATCTTTTAAATAATTAAATAATATCTACCATTTGCAAGTTGGGATTTTCTCCAATTTAAGATCAGATCCCTATTCTCCTATGTGCTAGGCCAAGAAATTCGTTTCAGTTGAAATTCTTTAATGATTTTGTATTGTTAGTGAGAGCTAGGCCTACACATTCTAAACCAATACAGGCTACTTCGAAGTATTTCGAACATATAAATATAATATTAGTTTTGTGCATTAGCCTAGCTGAAATTGGTATCACTAAGCCACTGTTTATCATTATTTTCTTGAGAGAGCACAAAATATCTTCTTTTTAAATTAGCTTTAACTTAGCCTTTGCTGTAGAGCAGTGCTTCCCAAATGGGGAACCATGGGGTAAAATTATGGGTTCCGAGAAAAATATCATTTTACGAATAAAATGTGTAAAATGAATTTGTAGAGCTGGTTAAAGAAGGAACTTTAAAGCAAACTTCAAATCATTTTAAATTTACAGCAACTGAGAAAAATATACTTAGAAAAATCAAGACGACAGGTCTGAATTAGTTAATTATCTTCTCCATAGTCACGGTACTGGAAGGAAAAGTTGAATCACAAAGCACCAAGTTTTAAGTAATCTTCTTCTGAAACTAAGAAGAGACAAAATGACGACAGATTATTGTCATTTGTATTCACAAACAACGGAAATGAGCATTGTTTTAAAGCACAATGCCAGGTCTGCATGAACTTTACGCTAAGCAGTTCTTTAGCCCTTTCTAAATTGATTAATCATTTTTTAGCAAACTCATTCAGAGTTCAAAGACTGCCCATTTTAAAGAAAATCTTTAGAAATATAACGAGGCTAAAGGGTTCATGTAAAAAAAACATTACAAATGAAAGACTAAAACGCCACAGAGCCTTCTAAGAGGGTAGGTTATCACATATCACTCACTAAACAATTATACATAATTGGAGAATCACTACCACGACCATGTATAAAACAAATATAATGGCATATATTTTAATTGAAAAGCGATGTAAAAAACATAAAGTTTTGTCGTTTTTCAACAACAAAGTCTCTCGTCGTTTTCTTAATCTTTCTAAAAACATTAATCAAAGCTAATATTTCAGTTGCATACATGCAATAAGTGTTTACTGCTAATAGGTGAGTCAAATGATGTTGCTGATCTGGCAATTTCGCTAATATTTGTAAGGTATGATTTTGGCAAAGAAAATGAAGAAGATTTGCTTCTATGATAAAATTTGAAAACCTCTTAGCAATGTTGAGAACATCTTTAACTACATCCATAATTTCATTTATAAGTACAGTTTTTATTAGAGTAGATATATTGATGTGCAGTGACGGCGTCAAAGCATGGCTGGAATAGTTATAGGCACTGTGAAACTAATAAAAAACGTGACAAGAGTGTACCACTATATTTTTCTGAGATATGCACTGGAAGCTGAAAGTATTTTAAGCACAATTAAAATTGTGCTTAAAAAATCGGTCCAAATTGTTATTATTTTCCTTAAAAGTTGACCGATACTGTTACGATATTTTACAATTATGTGTAAAGATATATGCAATAACCACTCAACCCTACCATTACATTTAGAAATTCGATGACTTTCAAGAAGTAAAATCTTTGTTAGAATGTTCTAAATGCTTCAAGAGTTGTCGCCAAATTTCCTCTATCATAAATTTCGATTGTTTAATAGTTTAACAAATATTTAGTGGCTATCCAACATTGCATATTTTGAAAAATATTTGCAAAATTAAATGAAATATTTTTATTACTTCAGATAAAAACGTAATCATTTTTAATGCAAAAGATAAAATATTTCCACCGTCTGGTATGTCGAAATTCAAACATTTCGTGGCTATCCAAAATTATATATCCTGCAGACATATGTACAGAAGTAAATAAACTATTTTTAATAATTCAGAAAAGAATCGTAGACATTTTTAATGTAAGAGACTAAATATTTCCAGTGTCTTGTATGTTTGAAATTATGATCTCGTCATTGAGTTTAACAATTTGGATACTTATTATCCAGATTTAAGATTTTCGATAGAAAATGATGATTAGAACAAAAAGAAAAATTCGCAAAGGAACAGAATTGTGTAAGGTAAATAATCTTCACAGGATGTATCCCACATTCATTAATCAGTACTTCGATCCTTAAGGTTGAAAATAACCAGTCAGGTATCTGACCGATAGATTTGGAAACATTTGGTACAATTTTTTGCATTAATGCATTGCTATAGTTAAAACAAAATTTAAAGGACTTGACTTCATTTCATTTTGAGGTGATTTACGTGATAAAACACCAATAATATATATATATATATTATAGATAATATATATATCATATATATATTATATATATATATATATATTATATATAATATATATTAATATATATATATATATATAATTTACTTGTACAATAACATATAAACTTTAACACCTGAACATCGTTAATTTTGGTAATAGTTTTGATAGTCTAAAAAGTCTCCAAATTTTTAGGTAACACATTACTAGAACACGTTTGACCTCTCAAGTATTGAAAGAAAAATTTATACGTCAAAAGTAATCTGGAGCAACCTCCTCTCCCTATGGGATAAAAGCCTAAAACACTATCCTCCAATGACTAGTTAGACTCTTTAATGCAATCGTTAACAAATCAAGCCCCAACAATGCATAGTAGTTTTCAAGCAACTGTTCGACAACTTTTTCATAGTCGTTATAGTTAGTTTTTACCTTTACAGATAACAGATAAACCATGAAAAGTAGAGTTCAGGAGTCATCTTATTTTCTCAAGCGCCCGAGATGGTTTTTAACTAAAAGGATAGTATGATACTCTGTCTCATGAAACTAACGTATAATTCTTTATCTGAAAAAAACCGGATCATCTCACCGTTGCTAAAAAATCCTTCACTTCCTAGAAACCCATATTTATGAGCACATAATTTAAAAATGTAAATTTCCACAGTACTCTACACTTTTCAAAAACGTTATCTGAATACGAATATCCCAGTGTTTATATGTGAATCCACTCAGCTACAAAGTGTATATGACACAAACATTTAGTATTTACACATTCACCTTAAAAAAATTATTTTTCTGTACATTTCTGCATCCACTCCTATAATACCTCGAACTTCTCTCTACAGCCTTTCAATTACTTTACTTATTACAGAGTATGCACAGCAAGGTAATAAACACCCACCGCCTCACTGCAGAGCTCTCTGTATATCTAGGGAGGGGTGTACTCATTTACGTCCGAGCAGGAAGGAGCCAAGCCCATTGAGAGAATACGACTCACATTTCTCCTACCCGGACGCAGTGTTTGTCGAACCTGGGTACCCTACGCTTTTGTTTCGGCGAATGCTACTAACACTGAGCTACCGGGACTTTGGTGCTTTTGGTATACATATAAAACTACCCATTCAATAACAAAGCAATACATACATACATACATACATACATACATACATACATACATACATACATACATACATTACATACATACATTTACATACATACAATACATAACATACATACATCATACAAATACATAACAGATACACACGCGCAGATTATTAATACATTTATATATTTAATCTATCATTAATTATGAATAACATTAAATAAGCTAAGGCATTAATATGCGAACATAATTCCTTAGTTTTCACCATCAATCACTACTAATCACAACTATTCACTATATTTAATATTATTATTATGCTGCTATGACCTAATATTAAAATTATATGCTCAAACTATATTTCACTTACACACTTCTATAATTAATCAGTCATAATTAAATATCTGAATGTGTTTTCGTTTTAGAGTAACTTCACTAATTTATATATCACACTATTCACGGAAAAACATAAAGAGAAGGTGGGGTTTGTTACAGACCCTTGCTTCCCTGGAGAGAATTTGTTAATTTTCTTCTTATGACTCGACGATTGTCTTTAGAAACGAAGCTTCAACATCCAGATAGAACATGTTTATTTCCTATAATTTGTAATCTTTATTTTTACCAATATAATTATTATTTTCCAAAATAGGCAAAAGTAATGATTTTAAAATGTTAGCAGCTTCACGAACCCAGATTACAAATGAAATAAATTTAAATGTTTAAAATTACACATTTTTTAAATCCAAAATCGTAATTTTTTTTCCTTTGAAGTTGACAGTCACTTTGAACCAAAACTTTTTCTTCTTAAATTCTTCAGTAGTAGATTTCTCAGACCTCTTCATCACTTCTATAAACCATCTCTGACTATCCTTCTTCTTTTCAAACGTTTTCTTTTCTGGCCCTTCTGTATTATTAGCAAGCATTTCTAATTTAAATAATTTCGACAGATAAAGCTGCAACTTTTTTGGTGACGGTTCACACTGTAACTGGCTTGGTAAACCTGACACGTCACGAATTATCGAAAACGATCAATGCCACTGAAGGGGATAATATTACTATTGAATGTTTTGCCCTTGACTTTTTATTCGACAGTGTTAACTTTAATTATTCAGGTATGTGCATTTTCTTTTTTTTCTTTTTCTTTTTTTTTCTTTTACCAAAGTGAGGGATATCAGCTGAGATTCAAGATGTGACATTTCACATACTGCGGATGTGAATTCGAAGTGAATTGTATCAGTAAATGTACTTTTGTCGGCTCGTCATCTGTTTGTGTTGGAACAATGTTATTTTTTGGATGCGTATTATGTGTGGGAGTTCACCCTCCTCACGATATGCTCATCATAAGTTGTAGATTTTTACTATCCATCACGACAGAGCAGACACCTATAACATTGTGCCACAGCTTAGCCCGTTTATTACTAAAGGTTATAGTTAAAGCACACCTCATCAGAGAGCGAATAAATCTGTGGCGTTTTACACTTGGGTTTAAAATAGTACCCTACGTTTACTTAGAAATTTCACAACTTAAGTGCCCTTTATCTATTTATTCATAAAAAAATATATATTAATAATAATTATTAATATATATATATCTAATATATTAATATAGAGTAAATATATATATATATATATATATACTACGTATATATATATATATTAATACTATTTACTATATAATATAATTATATTATTATATTACATATAAAGGTATATAGTATATACATAATAACCTCACTATAACTATATCTATATATATATCTCTATGGATGACCCTTTAATATATATATAATAAATAATCATATAAATAATAATATATATTAATAATATTAACTATAATTATAATATTATATTATTATTAATAATATAATAAATATAAGTATATTATATATAATATATTATATTAATATATAAATTAATAATACTTGTATCTATACTATATATATACTAAAATATAATATATATCATATTAAATATATATATATTAGTGATAGTATAAGTATACTAATATTACTCTATATAAACATATATATTATATATATGATTATATATATTTATATATAGTATATTATAACTTAATATATACTTATATATATTAATATATAGATATACTATACTATAATATATTAATATATTAATATAAGTCTTATACTTGAGTCTATCTACTTATATATAATTATATAATTAATAATTAATATATATTATAGTATTTATCATACATATAGCAAAATATATTAAGTATATGATATACAGTATAATATATAATAATTCTTATTTATACATAGTGTTTAACTAATAATCTCTCAATTTATATTACTTAAGATATAAATATTGTATTTATTATATTGTAATATTAATATAATATAGTATATATTAGTATATAATATTATATATTAATATTATACTATATAATATAATATATTATACTATAGTATTTATGTACTTAGCATTCAGCCTTTAATTTTTAAAGCCTCTATATAATATATAATACTATATATATATTATATATATATATTATATTAATTATATTATATCTTAATATTAATATACGTATATATATAATTACATATTCACTAAATATATATCTGTCTTTTATAAAGGATAGACAAAACACATCCATATAATAATATATATAAATATATATATATATATAGATTATATTAATATAATAGTAATATACTCACTATATAATATATATATACTAATATATATACTATATCTACGTATATATATATATATATTCAATTTATAATTATATATTATTATATATTATTATTATTATTTTGATATTATTCAGTATATTAATATATTAATAATTATTATAATTTATATAATTAATTATATTATTATATACTATTACTTAATATTTATTATTTTTATTATTAGTTATTATTAACTTATCTTTATTGGCCATTATTATGATTATTATATATTACATTCTATTATTTTAATTAATTAATTCATATTATTATTATTATTAATTAATTATTATTAATTATTTATATTATATGATAATTCATTATTATTTAATCATTATTTATAATTATATTATATCATTATTATTATTATTAGTATTATTATAGTAGATTTCAAAGGCGAAAAAAGTTCCCCTCATTAGCCCTCATTTCTATACAATTACTTCTCTTTATATTTAAAAATTCTTGAACAGATATCAACAGAGAATATGATCAGTTGACCTACAGGATACTTGTGTATTTTTGCATATTTAAAAATTTGACTGAGTTGGTGGGAAGGCTGCTTTCTCTTCATTATACTTTCACTACATATAAAATCTATTATTATTATTTTATTAATATTATATTATTATATTTATTATATCATATATTATTATTATATTTAATTTACATTTGTATTATATTATTATATTCAATTTATATATTATTTAATATTAAATCTAATTATTTACTTAGATTATATCTAAAACATAAGGGAAAGTACTTAGTTTCAATAATGTTTCTCGAGCTATCTCTTGTATGTCAATTTTGTATAAGGTGTTTTTTAAATAATAACTATTGATTACCCTTAAGTGAAGAGATAGAATTACGTTTCAGTTGATCATGTATGCCCAAACTCGTGTCACAAGTAAATTCGAGACGATTTCTTTCCAGATTTCTGTAATTGGTAATACTCGTTGCTAATTAATTTTATTGTTTTTACTGAAGTAAGGTAAGGGCAAAGAAATTAAAGTAATTATAGGTTATACTTACGGTAATAGCTGTCAACGCTAAAATAAGCCTATGGTAAATTGCGGCACTGTGAAAATTGGGGAAAATATAAGAAGAAACAATTTTATATAATGATTAAATAGTAAAAGAAATGGGAATAAAACGGAAAGACAAAATAAAAAGGGTAAAGGTAGTGATATGCTCTGGGGTTTATTAATCCTAAAACCCTTGACCAATTTCAATGGGACTTACTGAAATTATCATAAATATAATATGAAAATAGTAATTACCGATACCAGAAACCCCACAAGAAAATGTTATAATTTCGCAACCTCCATTAAAACGAGACTATCAATTGTTTTTTTGACAAAAAAGTTTTTAATTAGAAAAAGTTAATAAAATCCATCAAACCCCACAATACAAATAAATGATTCGCAAACATTTTTCTATGGGGTCTCCATCCCAAGTATCCACCGACCCATGAGTAGTGATGAGATAATAAAATATTGCTTGAACACAATGATAAACCTATAAAAAAGTTTAAAATAGGGTATGTTGAAGCAAGATTTGTTTTACATGTTATAAATATAAAATTTGAAAAAAAAAGTTTCAAGTTCATTTCTCAAGATTATTTTAACATTTTCTATCTTTAAAGCTGTTATCACAATAGTCTCAAAGTGACATTGTAGATCAACAATTAGATGCAATTTGGTTATCAGATAACATTTCTCAATATGGTATTTAAGCGGCTATTTAATATACTATATCTTATAACATATGATAATATTTAATTAGTTAGCACCACTGGGCCGGATAGCGAAAGTCATGAGCCCTTTTACACGTCCTGACTTGAAAGCATTCCGGTTTTGTCAATCACAAAAAAACAGGTTATCATTGACTTTTTCAGTTAATTATGTTATAAAATTGAAATTTTGCGTGGTCTGAGATAAAAATTTGTAGTCTCGGTGGTTCGATCATTATGATTTCAGTAATTTGCAACTATGTTTCTGCGACATTTTCTGTAAGTTACACTCTGAAATAAGTGGAAAAGGCGTCTGATTTAATAAGGGACCCATATTCTCACACGTTTTAGGTGTACTCACAAAAACAGATCTACTCAATGAAATTTCAAGTACATATAATAATTTTTCAAAGTTGCAATATATCACTATATAATATATATATATATATATATTATATATATATATATAATATATATATATAATATATATATAATAATATATATATATATATTATATATAAATATATATATATATAGGGCCAGCGTTCTGTTATAGCCGTCATATGTATCTTAAAAAACTATTAATGCTACCCAGTTAAAACAGGATACAATTGCTGGAATGCTGGATCCAAAGTTTGAAATAACCTGGAAATTGTAAAAAAAAAAAAAGAATTATGATGAAATATCTCAAAAACTACAAAGCTACAGCAAAAGGAAATACATTTTTGGAATCCTTGGTAAAATTCACATAAGAAAATGTAAAAAAAAATAATAATAAAAAAAATTTATTGTTAATAATTATAGTAATATGAATTAGAAGGCCATTTAGAGACCTTTTATTTGGTTTCTCGTTAAAAATTAAATGGTCTTTCAAATAAAGTTTGCTTTATACGGCACCACTAGGGGCTCGAGCCGACGGGGAACAGTAGGGGGGACGTTTCCATACCCCGAGGGGAGGGGCGGAGAACCCCGCGACACCCAAATACCAAAGAGCGGGGGTCCGGAGACCCTCCCCGGAGGGGGGCGGAATTAAGTCCTACCCCGTATTTCCCCGGAAGGCCGAGAGACCCCGAACTTCCTGCCATCGGTGCGGTTATACCCTTGGGTATTCTTTACCCAGAACAGAAAAAAAAAGCAAAATGGTAAAAGAGATGTACTGAGGACACCAAGGAAGACAGTTTGATATGATCTAAATTTAGGGCCTTCTAATCATATTACTTAAAATATTACAATAATTAATTTTTTTTTTTTTTTTAATTTTTCGTCTTTTAATTTTACCACGATTCCAAAAATGTATTCCTTTTCGCTGTAGCTATTGTAGTTTTTGAGATGTAAAAATTTTTTTTTTTTTTTTTTACATTCAGGAGCTTAAAAGGAGCATTCCAAAAAGGTATTCCTTTTTACTGTAGCATAATAGTTTTAAGATACATTTGACGGCTATAACAGACGCTGACCAATTACTATATATATATATATTTATATAATATATATATATATATATATATATATATATATACTATAGTATACTATATATATATAGGTAATAGTGAGGTATATATATATATATTATATTAATTAGGTTTATTTTTTTTTATTGATAAATATAAAATTATTTTTTTTATTATGGGCTCTCTACCCCCAGTAAATTAGATTCACTTGTCTTCAAAACAATTGCTGTATAATTTTTGGTATTTTGATTAATATTTAGAGGTAGTCCAGAGGGGTGCAAGTTATCATCTGTATATTACATTATTATATTGGTATTTAAGAAAGTGATTTTTGTCACTCAGCTCCAGGTGCCCCCCCAAACGGGTATTAGCTGCTCAAGGCATGGTTGTCACAGATGCTACTCTGCTCATTGTTGCCTGGGTTGAGTAGGGGTTCCTTTACAAACATCTGAGTAGGTCAGAGACTACTTGCATTAGGAATTGCAGTTGCTCTTCATCTTTCGTCAAGTGCATAAGTGCAACTCCAAGTTCTGCATTATCATTAATAGCTTTCAAGCTCTTTACGATTGGTTGAGCGGATTGGAAACCCTCTTTTCTATACCAAACACGTTGATCTTCATTTAGAAAGCTGGTGTTCAGTCAAAGCTTATTGAAGAATTTCATTGTCTTCGGAGTAACGAAATCTTCCAGGTGTTTTAGGAAAGAAGCCTGATACTCAGGTCTTTTCAGAGGTTCCTCCTCATAGTCTTCATCTTGAAGCTTGCCAACCATGCGCTGTTTTGCTTCAGGAGGAGCAGCATCATCAAAGAAACTGAGAGCCACTGGCTCCTCAGACAAATACCAGAAATGCTTTGACAGTTTGTTTGATGTAGCTTTGGAAATAGATGCATTTGGGTAGTTGAAGCAGGGACTTTGCTAAATGCAAATCACGTCGAGAAACTTCTTGTGCAACTGGGGCAGTAAACCATGCTTCAATATATACTAGTATTCCAAAAATGCATAGCTCCTTGAGACCCTTCTCCTCCTCAGCTGTGAGTTTGAACTGTTTCCGAAACATAAATTTTGAAAGCATACAGGAGGTAACTCATCCAACTTGCATGATGCGCCGGTTCTGGGGCCCTGAATTTTACACCACGAGGTGGAGCATCTCCAAGAAACAAAATTGAAAGTTCCAGAAGCTCAAGGTAATCACCACAAGGTTGTATTTTCTGCAATTGATTGGTTGCAAATTTTAGTGTTTATTGTCGAACACCATCTGCAATCACTGCACTGACACTAACTTCTGCAACTCATAGCTCAAAAGATGTAGAATCAAAAGATTCCCATCGGGCTTGAAATAGCTTGAAAAGCGAAACTTCAGGACCAGATCTGCCACCCATGGTGGATTGAAAAGCTGCTGCTAAAACAATTTCCATGATATGATGACGGCAAGCAAGATGCAGCAAATCCCTGCCAAGTATCTGTTCCAATAAAACACATGCACCACTTCGAAGACCTGTGTTTGCAGCAGTTGTGTCAAAGCACATTGCTGCCACTGCTTCAGATACTCCAAATTCTTGTATGGAATCAAATATTCTATGGGGTTGTACTTCACCAGTTCCAGAAGTTAGCTTGGGAACACCAAGAAGTTTATTAATATTCGGGACAGATATGAGAATGGGAAGACGATTCACATGTTCTTTCGATGTCAGATCTCGCAAATCTTTCCATACCGGTGAACTGTGACTAGTTCATTTCCATGAAACTCTTTTTGAATGTGTCGAGCAAATTTAACAAATTCAGGTAGACCTTCCCTAAGAGTGAGTAGACTCGCTCTTTGTTCACGGTAGACCGTGGAACGACTTTTAAATATAATTTGATTTATTTACCTGTAATGGAAGACCAGAACAGCATCCTCTCACAGAGTAGACTCTGCACCTGAGAGCGAATAGATCGTTCCCTTTCGTATCAGTAGACTGACACAGGTGTGTACAGTAGACCGTATCTATCTGGTAGACCAGGCATACCCTCACTGAGTGAACTCAGCGTTTAAGAGCGGATAAACCGGTCTCCTTCGTGTCAGCAGACTGATACAAATGTGCAAGGTAGACCGGGCAGTACCCCCATTGAGTAGACTCAGCGTTTGAGAGCGTATAGACCGTTCTCTATTTCTTATCAGTAGGCTGATACAGGTGCACACGTTAGACCGGGCAGTAACCTCACTGAGTGGACTCAGTGCTTATAGTCAGTAGACTGGCTATTAGAATGAGATCGTAGTAGACGGTAATGCTCTGAAGCAATATCAATGGTAGACCTAGGGAGAGCATGAGCCGAAGCTCCCAAATGCTCCAAAATACGTTGAATATGGCCCTCTAATATCTAGTATTCATGTGCTTAATAATAATAAATAAATAAGATATAAAAACAAACTTAATTCTAGATTAAACGCCTATATATAAAAAAATAACTAAAACAAACTTATATTATAAAAATATTATTATGTACATTCCTCTAAAATCAAGGAATAACCTAAATTAAAATCAGGTGTATATATATTATACTATATAATTTATATATTATAGTATAATATATATATATATATTATAATATATATATATATATATAAATATATATATATATATATAATATACTATTATATATATATAATAATATATATATATATATATATAATAATGTACTACAACTAAATTAAGTTTGCTAGGCTTTTAAATCTCTAATAATTATTCTCTTAATTGAAATTGATTCCACATCATTTCTCAGCTGAAACAATTGATAAAAATGATGAACGGGAAATTTCTTAAAAGAGCTTCCAACATATGTTCGGGTATTGTTCCAACAAGCGACTTCAGATGGCCGATAAATGAACTGAAACTCTAAAATAAATACATTAAAAGGAGATTCAAACCTTAATGTAACTTAATACTATAAAAATAATATAAAAGAAATGTTTGTGATCCTTTAAATAATTGATTTTAATAATAATAATAATATTTAATTAATAAGAGCTCTAAAAATGTGATTTTAACGGATATAAAAAAAAGGTGAATTAGCGAAACAGCTAATAGAAATAATTGAATAAAAATAAAAAGAATAAATTAAATGACATAAAAATAAGAATAATAAATAATTAAAACAAATAGATACGTTAATAAATGGTTTCCAAATTTAAAGCGTAACTAAAATAGAATTCGAAATTTAGCTTTTTAAAAAACAAAGAATTTATTAAAAAATTTTAATTTTATTAATATTTTTGAGGAAAATATGAAAAAATTTACAATACTCTCTATTTTGCCAAACAAATAATAAAAAAATTAAAAATAAAATTGTTCAAGCAGTAAGTTTAATAAAAAAAAAAGTTTTATTTCGTCTAAGGAAAATCTAAACTTAATATTAACTATATTTGCATCATTTCTTTAATCTTAAATTCTAAAAATAAGAAGATTCAGTCAATTACTATATCCATCTTAAAAAATAAATAATTTTTTTTTTCATTTCGTCAAAATTTTATACTTAATATTAACTATAAA
>JABUQX010051372.1:15000-17500 GCA_015478945.1 Trachelipus rathkii | reverse complement strand
TA
Organism: Trachelipus rathkii; assembly: GCA_015478945.1. NCBI lineage: Eukaryota > Metazoa > Arthropoda > Malacostraca > Isopoda > Trachelipodidae > Trachelipus > Trachelipus rathkii. Next base: position 17,498 of record JABUQX010051372.1, on the reverse strand, counting down.
TATCGGTGGACAAGGTGGAATCTAACAAATTCAACCGGAATTGGGGAAAGTTGATTGAGTCCAAATCAAGGAACAACAAGCCGATTAGATCGGCGTTTGTAAGAAAGTGTGGAAGAAAGTTTGTAAAAATAGATGTGGAAGTGTGTTCTCAGACTTTACCATGGAGATACATATAATAAGAATTGATATTATTCGGTTAAGTTTAGAGTCAGAAAGCTTGACGGAGAAGGACGAGACTGCAGGAACGAGTCACACGAGCTTCTCTTTCTCTCATCTCATTCTCTTCTCTCTGTCAGTCTCTCTCTCCCCTCTCTCTTCTTCTTCTCTCTTCGTCTCCTCTCGATAGACTTCGTATAGAGAGTTAGAAGAGCATGTCCGTTGTAATGAGCGATAGAATAAAGAGTGGCACAACAATTCGCATGGGTAGAAGAGACTGGAGGGAGGAGTTAGTGAGACATTGAGTTATGAGAACGAAAGGCTTAGATCTACCACTTTCAAGTTAGGATTAGGTTAGGTTTTTTGATATGGGGGTACCGAACGGTACTAAAGGCAGCACTGGGGAGTGTGAGAAATTCTGACAGAACTCAGAACCATCCAACGTCTTAGAACTTGTCTAGAAACAAAGTAATTTAGGTTTAAGGTTAGATGACAAATAAAACAGAACAAAGAATTTAGTTCTAAATTGATATAGAGCTTAGCCACATAGAAAATTAGAAAATTCAAATTGGAAAATGAGAACATTCATAGTTTCGTGGGCATATGAGAAATAATAAATAAATAAATATTATATATAAATATATATATATATATATATATATATATATATATATATATTTATTATATATAAATAAATTATTATATATATAATATTATATATACTATATATATATATATATTATATATATATATTAGTGGATGGAGCGAAGCTGAATTTTTTGCATACCGGGTTGACAGTTTATTTTTGGCGGTTCTTAAATTTTTCAGGGTTGGCTGTGGTTGCGGTTGTGCAAAAAAACAAAATTATAATTGCTTTGTTTACTACACTACTGCTTCACTTATTATTATTATTATTATTAATATTAAATTATTATTATTATTTATTATTATTATTATTATTATTATTATATTATTATTATTATTATTATTTTACCCGTTATGAAAATATTTAAGATTTCTGGTGGTTATGTGCACTTTAGCCTCTGTTTACAGAGTTACCAGGGGGTGGGACGAGATCCCATGACATTGCACCCCACCATCGTTCCTGGCGTAACTAAGTCAGTTGCGCCCCGCGATTATTTTGTGCGCCCCCTTTAGTCATGGACGGGGTGGATAAAGTTTTTGGAACTTGAATGACAAAAAAAGTTTTCTTGCTCATATCAAAGAAAAATCACATTAACATTACAAAAGAACCAGAGTGTTTTACAAGAAAAAAAAGGTTTAATATATATAATATATATATATTACTATATTTTATATTATATTAATTTATATATATTATAATATATATATATATTATTATAGTATTATATATTATTCTATATTATATTATATTATATATAATATATATAAAAGAAAAATTTTTAAAACACTTTTACATTACTGTTTTGATAAAGTAAAGCAAAAACTTACTAATAAACAATAAAACATTTGTCATTACTTTTTAACTTTGACATTAATCTTCTAAATGCTCATTAATCCCCTTCGTCTCTTTGCATTACAAAATGTTCGCACTAATTTCTCAAAGTCCAGTGCGCGAGCCCGATCATACTCTGATGCTAAGTACACGCTTCACTTAACCTTACGGTAGTCATGGTACTTCTCAAATAACTTTTTATTAGTTTTATAATTTTGAAAAATCTCTCAGCAGATGATGAATTTACTGGGAGTGTCAGAAACAAAATTATAAAAAGCTGTCACACGTCTGGAATACTAAAGACAACAATATTATTTCAATCAACAATATTTGCCACTTGTATTATTTTGATCATTTTTCTTTTTTTATTTCCTTGCCGCAACATTCTTGAAGCAGACATTTGAGTAAATTCTAAAGAACTTGTTCACGTCGAATTCATATTTTTTCTGTAAACTTGTCAGCAACTTGAGTGAGACTCTTTATCTGTTTGTTCTGTAAGGGGTGTAGGGCTCAAAAAGCAAAACATCTGTTTCACCTTCCTCATACTCTGGTACCTCCAATTCACTTGGCCTATTAGTATATCAATGGCTCTGTAAAAAACCCTCACCCTGAAATTGTGCAAAGGATCAATGAAGTCAACATTTATAAAGCTCATCAAGCTTTTGCGTTTAGTAGGCAATGATGTCTCACTTTGCCAGCTTCTTGCAATTTCCTGGGCCTCTTCCACTAGCTTGTAAAACTCTATCCGCAACTGGTTTAGTTTGGTGACACACCTTTTTAAAAGAGTGGAAGCTTCATCCAGGGATAATGTCTGAATTTTTGAAGTCTTTTTTAGCAAGTGATGTTAATACTTTCAAAAATTTTG
>JABUQX010051372.1:0-10000 GCA_015478945.1 Trachelipus rathkii | reverse complement strand
CTCTTTCCTCTTTTGCTTTTTTTTATTCCCCTCATCTTTTTTTTTCTTCTTCTTTTAATATAGAACGATATCTCTTTTGTTTTTTCCTCCCCCAGGTGTGTGACCTTTTTCTAAAAAGAATGACGACGACAGGTGACAATATAATTGCTCTCAGTTGTGTAAATCCGACTCTGGTATCGTTTTTGCATTTTTTTTTCACTCTCGTTGAAAAAATTATATTTTATATATAATTTTTTTGAAGGCGTTTTTGTCACATTGATATGACAAGTTGCCCAAGTTCTTTATTTCATTGTTTAACAGATGAGGCTAAACTTATTAATTAAAAAGAGTATATGTATGCTAATTAAGGCCTCGATGATGGATTGAAATGTTGAGAGCTTGGTTTTTAAATAAACTTTTCTTGACTTTAGAATATGCCACATTAGATTAATAATAACTCGTTGTTTATATTGGCTATGACACCACCTGACGACTGTAATGAATTGCGAGTAATTTTGAAGCGATTTCTACCCCTTTACATTTTGATTTGATTCTCTTGAGTTTGTGTGTGTGTGTGGGAGAGAGAGAGAGAGAGAGAGAGAGAGAGAGAGAGAGAGAGAGAGAGAGAGAGAGAGAGAGAGAGAGAGAGAGAGAGAGAGAGGGTGGGGAGAGGGGAGAGAGAGAGAGAGAGAGAGAGAGAGAGAGAGAGAGAGAGAGAGAGAGAGAGAGAGAGAGAGAGAGAGAGAGAGAGAGAGAGAGAGAGAGAGAGAGAGAGAGAGAGAGAGAGAGAGAGAGAGCATTGTAGTTTTATGTCTTTTTGTTGATCTTCGCCTGAAATCGCATTTGATGGTACTTTTTGGGTGCAATTGTATTGCACTTAAATTTTATGCAAAAATTGTCGATTTAGAGTAACAGTTCTTGAGCACATTAGATTATCGTCTTTTTAATTTGTTAAACTGTCCTCATTAATATTGTTCTTTTATGTTCCTAAAATGCATCTCTGAGAGAAAGTTTTTCCTCCTTTTCGTCCTCATAAAATGTATCCACAAGAAAACTCGTAGCCACAAACGATTTTGTTCGCATAATGTATGCGTTTAAGTACCTCTCGTGTCTTCATAAAAAAAAGACTTTAATACGATACGTTCATGTACGCGTTAAATGCTAATGGCATGCATGTGAAGCTGTAAAAGGAGCGACGAATGTTTCCCCTTTTTTTCCTTTTTCTTTTTTTTTTCTTTTTATTTATTTATTTGCCTTGAAAAGAAGATCGTCATTCATAGCACGCTTACCTCATTTTTGTCGTAATGAAGGAGTGAATTTTTCTTCCTCTTTTGTCCAGTTTTGATGCGCCTCCTTCTTCCTTTTTCTTTTTCTGTTGTTGAACCCGGCGTCGTCTCTTGGATGTGGAATGCAATTTATTGAGGTTGCGAGGCAGACAAATGACTCCAATCCTCCTGTCACTTTGGTGTCGTTTAAAGCACTGTCTCAACTTCTCATTTAGAAGACGTAAAAATAATTATATAATTGAAAATCAGGGTATATATATATATATATATATATATATATATATATATAATATTATAATATATATAATATTAATAATATATTATATATATATATATATATATACTTATATATAATATATATAATTATATATATATTATATATTTATATATATATTACATGTAATATATATATATTATATATATATATATACTACTATAATATATATATATATAATATATATATAATTATATATTATATATATATATATATATATATATAATATTATCTATCATACTTTATACACTATACTATATATATATATGGGAGAGAAATTGGATTAAATTTTAATTTTATCTACAGCGAATTTAGAATTGTCTTGTAAAAAAAAAAAAAAAAATCATGTCTTCTGTATATCCTTACTTCCTTTTAGTATTTTTTTTTCTTTGCGTTTTAATATTTCTTATAAAATAGTGGTTAAACATTTTCGAAATGACAAGTAATATTTTATCTGATTTTAAAGGAAGATGAGTTTGTCTTATTTTAAAAAAAAAGTGAGAGTTCTTTTTCTGATTTTGGAATAAGACATTTGTTCAATTTTAGAATAAGGATACATTTTTTTTTATTCTTGATTTGAAAAGAGGACAAATTTTTAGACTTTTAAAAGAGGACGGATACGTCTATTTTGAAAGGAGGACAGATTAATAAATCTTTTGTGCTCTTAAACGATTCTTTCGAGGTATAGAAATTTGTTCCGAAGGATGATGATCATTTTTTCCCCCTTCTCTGGTGGATATCATGCAGGTCTTTACTGTTTTTCAATAAAATCGTTATTTAATAAAGTATTTATTGTGGCAATTGCAATAAAATTTCCTTAAGAAGCTGTAAAAAATGGGAAAAATCGTTGTTCTTCCTGCAAACCTCGTATGTGAAAAAAATTTCTTTTAAAATTATGGGGCAACAAATCATATGACTGATTAAATGAAAGACCTATGGCAAGGGAGTTGCACATAGCTGTTTAAAGTTGAAACTGTATAATTTTTAATTAAAGGGAAATTATATGGTATATCTTGAGAACCTGTCATTCTTCCTAAGGTTTATTATATAAGTTTGAAACAGTTTGAAACAATCCATATTTTGAAAATAGTATCTAATATATACGTGACACTGCAATATTTTAAATAAAAAAAAAAATTAATTTTGGGTTTATATTTTTTTTTGGATGAGTGTGCAGTTGTAGAAGATATTTTTTAGTGAATATATATATATTTTTTTTTAGTGGTATTATTATTATTATTTATTATTATTATTATTTTATTATTATTATTATTATTATTATTATTATTATTATTATTATTATATTATTATTATTATGATTGATTATTATTATTATTATTATTATTATTATTATTATTATTATTATTATTATTATTATTATTATTATTATTATTATTATTATTATTATTATTATTATAATAATAATAATAATAATAATAATAATAATAATAATAATAATAATAATAATAATAATAATAATAATAATAATAATAATAATAATAATAATAATAATAATAATAATAATAATATTTGGTAAGCTCAATCCAGTAAAAATAATAACAACTATTATTAATAATAATAATAATAATAATAATAATAATAATAATAATAATAATAATAATAATAATAATAATAATAATTTAGTTGAAGTATTATAAGACTTATTAATCAAGGAAGGGAACTTTTCTAGAGAAAATATTTTAGGATCGAACCTGGGACCTTTGATACACAAATTCAGATTCTTAGTTCAATAACCTCACCACTCACGGTTCGGGGTTACGGTTGCAAAATGATATACTAACGTGCAAACACCACTATACTAGTATATTAATATAATGTCTTAAAAGGTTCATCAGTATTTCGTGTGAAGGTTTGGGTTCTTTGAGTTCAATGACGATCCCCAACCCCACCCCCACCCCTCCCCCCTATTGTAAATATTGTAAAAAAGATTACGTTTAATATTGTTTTATTTTTTTTTACATATATTTAAAGATTTCGTTTAAAATTTTTTTTTTTTATTTTTTTATTTTTTTTTTTTATTATTTATTATACTGTAAATGTGAAAATAATTGATGTTTACATTTTTGGACAAGGTTGCAAGGTTGTTTCGTTTGCTTAAGAACGTATCAAGTTTAATGGTTTGAAACACCATATAATAGAGTAAATTACGTGGAAAGCCTTTAATCTGTCGTTGACTATATATATATATTATATATATATATATATATATATATATATATACTATATATATTATATTATATATATATATATATATAAATATACTATATATATAATATATATTATATCGCGATATTATTTTGAATCTTAATTTGAAAATTAATTAATGAATAAAACACTCTTCACATGCTGATTGCTGACGTTCCGAGAATAAAATATTCCTATGTTCAATTCTATGAAAAATTATAAAGACATGAATATAAATAATAATATATTAATTACAATTTACATGAAAGTTTATAAATAAATAAGCTCATAATATGCGAGGTGCTGACCATGACAGTTATCACAAATGGCGAGGGATGATTAAATGACGGGGGTTTTTAAAAGAACTATGTTTATGTAACTGTCATGGTGAATATGCATATTTTGTGTCATTTTTTGTTTGCTTATAAACTTTCATGTAAATTGTAATTTCTATATTATGTATATTCATGTTTTTATAATTTTTCCTAGACGTGAAGACTTAATTTCCGAAACCTTAACATTTAAGTATATATATATATATATATATATATATATATATATATATTTAATATAGATTTTTTGTGTTTTTATTACTATATAGATATATACTATATAATATATATTACTATAATATATATATATATAGACGAGATATATTCTATATATTATAAATATATATATATATATATATATATATATATATATATATATATATATATATATTCAGTGGTTTGGTGCCCTTTATTCGATATATATATATGTGTGTGTGTGTGTGCGCGTGCGCGCGCCAAAACACAAAAACACTAGTAATTCAGCTCCTAGCAGCTATGTAAATGTCATCTGAAAAGCAATTAAAATGATAAAACTAATCTTTTTTTTTTTTAAAACATAAAAGACAAAACAAAATGGAGGTTTACAAAGACGAAAAATATTCCACTGTCTCTCTCTTTCTCTTTCTCTCTTAATTTAAGAAACTTCTCTTTATTACTATTTTTTTTAAAAAGAAGAAAAGAAAAAGAAAAAATAACTGAACCTGCTGCAATCGTTTTAGCTTTGGAAAAGGAAGTATAACATCCTCTTTTGCTTTATTTACGAGGATTGAGAAGGAGGTTCCATTCTCTTTTACATATCGATTTGAATGGGAGTGGGTAAAATGAATCCGAAATTTTCGGATATATTTCGATGGTAAGGAATATATATCGTAAAGGATAAGTAAATCGAACATGGATCCAGATTCCTCCTCCCTTTAAAGGGACAGATTATACTTAAAATATTACCACTTCTTCCATTTCGACGCGAGGATAATTTGGTTAGGACTTGAGTATTATAGAGCAGGCTAATGAACTAACCATCAATATTTCAACAAGTTCATCATTTGCACGTATAACTTCACAGACAATTACAATATTATTTACATTATCCCTATTAACAACCAAGCAACACAATTTTACTTACCTATTGTGAAACACAATTATGCAAATTCTAATCAATCCACGTTGTAAACATTTATATGAGAAATCCAAATAGCTAGGTAATAAATATTAAACAATAATATAATACCAACTATAATATGTATTTCTATATAATATAAGTGACTTAATATCCTAACAACTATTAAATCTAAATTAGAATATATAACTATATATACTATATATATATATAATATCATAATATAATACAGGGTGTCAGCGGGCTCGAACATAATATATATATAAGTAAATCAATATTAACAAGCGGTACTATATATATCATAGGGCTATATACTACTACGGATTGGACTAAGACCCTTCCTCTCCGAGTATTGTGAGGGAATGGCCTCCGATAGCTTCCCCCTTCCCCTGCGATCAACTATAGTCTGCAGTAATGAGCTCAAAACATAACATTCCCCGTGCGTGCGAAGCCACCACCAGCCCAACGTAGGCACGAATAAAAAGAAAGCACGCGTGCGGATCCCCGCTCGTTAAGTGTATCTCGCTCGATTGCAGATCCACGTTATTGAGATCTAACGAGGTCTGGTGTGTGAACCCTGCAAACTTTCCAGGCTTATTAATGGAACTACAGTCTAAGTCTTCATGTCACCTACCGACGCCAGACGCGGTTCGACAGGTGGTCCGAGGTACTACTCGCAAAAAACTGCCAGGGACCGATATGATGAGGGGGCTCGCGCTAAAACATACGGGAAACGTGTGCGTATGTGTGTGGCTGACAATAGCCACAAGTTAGGAGAATCCAGTGAATGATAGCATACCCAATCCATGCTCTCCAAACGCCCCGCCAGTGGGCCCCTAGTCTTTTGCTGGCGTGACTGCTTGATACAGGCACGCAAGACGTCAAATATAATCGCATCGAGGTGGAGCATGGCACACAAATCGAAATCGTCACGAGCGTCGTGGTCGTTAAGTCAATAGGGTATCATTTTATCTATTCTCACATTAATTATAGTTATTGTAAGCTTTCTCTTTTTCTCTATCTTTCCTTCGGACAGTAAATTTCTCTATCTAGCAACCACAATGCTTTACGCCAAAAGACTCCAACTCGCACACTACTCAGAACTCATAGATGTCAAAATCACTATTGGCCGCCATGACTGCAATCCACTTTTATTCTCGCAACGCATTATGCAATCATCCCTACGTACATTCGTAAGAAAGTGCCCCGGTCTTAACGATGCATCTACTCCGTGAGCTGACGAGAGAATGTGAACCTCGACATGGGGCGTCCTCAACCTCGAAATGTATGCAATTCTTATAGTATAACTCAAACGAAATCTACCATAACCGACCTCACTGTAACACCGTGCTGAACGGTCCGATCTTGTCAGACGTAGCTGCTCGCTCTCCTGAACAAGAAAACAGGAGATGTTGCTTCTAAACATATAACAAAAAAGCTAGAAACCGCCAACAGTCACAACAGGGCGGGGCGGCAAAAGAAACTGGATCGAGGTACGACCGAGCTGTCTGTCCGGGTCTCATGAACTCCAGCGAAGACAAGATAACTTCAAGACCGCCCCCAGTAGGAGGACGGGGTACTCATAGCGCCGTTGACCCCGGCGGTTGTGGACAGAAGGGCGGTTCAAACCAAAGACCGACTAAAACTGCGCGCACTGTGCCAAGGACTTGGACTCCACGAAAGGCGCGAGGTGCTGTATCCTGCAGAGGAACCAGCAGCGCAAGTGCGACGGAACGTTACCCCACTCGACGGTACCACGACCGTGACGAACGACCCGTGCGGTGAGCACAAGGAGTGCGGATACACCACCAAGGTTGGGAGATGCGAACTCCAAAGCGTAGCGGCTGCCGGGCGTCCCGTGCCCCCTCACCGGAATCGCAGCAGCTCGATCGAGCTGAATGAAGTCGTCCCGTCACTGGAAGTCGCGCGGAGTCGCACCCGTGGAAAATGGCCGTCGGCGGCAGTGAATGAGGCGTGCAAACACCCCTCGGAAGAGGGGTCCCCGAAGAGTGTCATATTATGTGACACACTGAAAGAATGAGATAGAGTAATAAAGTGTATCATTCTAACATACTCTCTATCATCTGATAATGAACGATATGACTATCGATACTATGACTCTCTCTCTCTCCAACTATATGACCTCACTATTCTCTTCTCTACTCTGACTCTCATTACTTTCACAGAGAATATAAAAATCAAGGTAGATAGAATACTTCACCTCTCTCATATCTCCATCTTCTTATTGAGACTAATTTTTCCAACACATATCATTATCATAATTATATCCTTACAATACTTAAGAACAAGATATTAATATCCAATGTAAAATTAAAATATGTTGAAATTGTTCATTTTTGACTGAAACATGACCTCACTATGTAGTTTAAAATTGTGTATCTTTTAAATTATATCGTTTATATAACCCCACATTTTATTGGTATAATCTGAATCACCTGAATTTGAAATTTTTGTCAACTACTCCTAAAGACACAATTTCGAAATTAAAAGCAACAACAATTTTATTTCCATTTTTAGTCTATTAAAATTGTTATGCTACTTCGTCACGGACCTTTTGCCTTATTACAACTCCGATAGCCTAGGCTCACCTTCTTGGTTCTCATGTTCATATTTCCTAGTGGCGCCTTGCTAAAAAACATCTATAAAAAATTCTGTAAATTGGACTTTTCTGATCTTAATCAGCATATTTTTATTGTACAATTTTGGACAATGTTTCATATGATTTTTAAAAGGATGCGATAGATTAATCTCTCATCAAAGGTCCGACCAATTTTGCACCTTTCGATATAAGGGGCCAGCCGGATGTGAGCAATCCGGTACGTACGTGTCCACCCTCCCCATAATTTTGCCCCTCCCTAATTATCTGGAGTAAAGAACCCCCTTTTTATAATATTTAACCTTTTGTATTCAACTAGTATCCTATATTTTAAGAACCCAATATTTACGAGAACCCTCTTTTTTTTATTTATTTTTTATTTTTATCAGCTACGTGAGTATATTTATTTATATAGAGTTTGGTAGTTTATATGCAAATAAAATAATGTTCTTTCATGTCCCTTTATTTATCTTCCAAAATCTGATTGATCAACCTTAGTTGTATATTTATTTTTTCGTTTAGCTGATTATACTCCAATCATATGTTTGTGTTAATTAAAGCGTGCTGAAATTGTGCAATGCGGCGCTATAATAATACGGGTACTATATACTTACTATATATAATAGGGAATTCTGAGACAAATCACGTATCTATATATTTATATAATAAATATCCACGCCAGTCGTCCCAGTGTATGTATATCTAGTCTAATATAGTTATATTATTATTGATTTTATATTACAACTATATATCCCCTCAAGTGTTTAACTACCGCCATTTTGTCCCGAACGTCTCTTATGTCATTATATACAACTTTTATGTGCAAAACGGATTTAAGTGTTCTTATTCGGTACATTAAGAACCACTCACTATATAGTATACTCTTCTTCATACATATATTATTTGACCAATCTCCCCTAAAATAGTCTATATGTGTTTACTCTCATTCTATATTCTTTTCCCTCTTGTTATTATATATGATCAATACATGACATATACAATACTAGAGATATCATATAGCAATATTAATATTTCCACTATAATAACAAAAACACGCCGTTTTTAAAGAACTTTTACCAAAATTTTATCTGATTCTCCAGAACCGCAACACCTATATTTTTCAAATCGATCCTTTTCACTATATATATATATATATATAATATAATAATAAATATATATATCTATAATCTAATACTACATATACTATATATATATATAATATATATATACTATATAATAATTAATATATAATATAATATATAATATATATATATATATACCTTATCATAATACGCTCACAAAACAAAAGAATTATTTGTTTTTAAAATTTTGTAAAGATCAATATTTTCATCAAGCTCCAGGTCTGCAATGTAACTATATTCTTTACAGCTCCTGTTCAGGAACTTCCTTCTCACCAAAAGGTGCAGAAGAGCTCTAAAATAAAATAACGAATTTTACTACTAGCAGCCTTAAATATACGTTGTTCATATAAAAGCCTTTTTCTCTACGAAAGCACGTTGTGCATCACTTTTCCATCCCATGGAAAACAAAAGATAAATTTAGTAACAGAACCCTTCGATCAGGCGGCTAATAAGAATGATGAAGAACTGTTGGCAAATTCTCGGAATCGAAAGTCAGAATATCATTGCAAACCTAATTTTTATTCGCTTAATTACCAAAGATATTTATATAAAGAAATTTATATTAAACGAACGTAATAAGAAATGAACAGAAGAATGCCGGATGAGGCCGTATTTGATAAAGACGATAGTAAATGAATAACAGTTATTCCTAGAGCTAAAAATCAATAATTTTCTTACCTATAAGTGGAGTTAAAACTTTATGTGCGGAACAGGAATAAATACTGTCAAGAAAAAATAAATAAGAACGAAAGTGAAGAGGAAAATCAAAGGAATCAATAAGTTAATAAAAAGTTATTCCAGGCAGAGTAAGAGTAAGAAATAGGAAAAAAGTTTGGGAAAATGAAGTGTCTTCTTTAGGGGAAAAGGTTTTTATAACCTACTTCAGTAACAATTAATTCATTTTCAACGAATTTTAATTTTTAATTTTAATTCAGAAATACATAAATTATTTTTTTTTTCATTCATTATTAGTTTTAAACACAGGAAGTAGGCATTTTTAGAACTATTGTAATTTGAGTGACAACTTTAATAAAACTTGTAGAACATA
>JABUQX010051371.1:27500-36668 GCA_015478945.1 Trachelipus rathkii | reverse complement strand
CTAGGATGGGTACACCAGTCCTGCTCACCATTCCGAACCCTCCCCCAGATTCAATAAGGGCTACACTTGTGCAACCTGTAGCCCCCACACCACCAACCAAAACCCCCTTCCGACCAAACCTAATCCCCAAACACTTAACATAGTACAATTCAATATTAGTGGCTTAACCAATAAATCCATAGAACTTAACCATTTCCTGAAAAAACACAATATCCACATAGCTATCATACAAGAAGCCTCCCTCGCCCAAAACACCCCTCTCCCCACATTCTATGGTTACGATGCCATATATCCCCTGCCCAACCCCCTCACCACTCCCTTTTAACACTAATCCACAACAGCATACCATACCATAATAAAACTACTAACACTTCCACAACACTCCCCGCCGCATTAACAAAATCCCAATCTTGTTCCATACTCCTCAACAAGACCACCTACAACATCTTCAACCTTTATATTCGCCACCCGACCACCCCAAACCCGCCCCAAAACAATATCACACCCCCCTATCAACAATAGCTACATATCCAAATCTCATCCTGGGAGGCGACTTAAATGCCCCCACACTGCCTGGTATGAGGACTACCCATCTGATCCCCGGGGCAACCATATCCTTAATAATTGGATCCCTGAATATCCTTAACTTCCAAAAAACTCACCCACCAGAATCCCTCCCCAAGCCAACCAATCCCCCACCTTCACCAGACGTCACATTTTGTTTTCCCCCTCCCTACATCACAGATTAACCTGGGACCAACCAACGACCTACAATCAGATCATCTCCCTATCCTCATATCTCTGACCTCCCCCCACCAAACCCCCCAAAAAAAAGACCACCACATTTACCAACTACAAAAAAGCTAACTGGACAGAATTTATTAACCATATTGAATCCATTTAAACCCTACACCAATACATGACATAACAACATTAAAACACCTCCATCATTCATCTAAACAACACAATCATCAATCAGCCAACCTCTACATACCTAAGGGTCACAGAAAAAATCCTAAATCCTAAACTATCCCCCGAGATCAGTCAACTTATTAAACAAGAAACTCCTCCGAAAAACTCACAAACTCAGACCATACACCACATTAATCACTAACCAAATAACTAACCTAAACACTCAGATCTCTAATCTCATAACCATAACACTTACTAACAAATTTACAGAAACCTTACCAAAACAAATCCACGCATAGATAATCAGAGAACTGGCAGCCCTGTTATCAAAAAACTTAAACAACTCACAAAACAACCCCCTCCCTCACACGAATCCCCATCCTTGCCCGACAACTCCCTCCCTTCCTTAAAACAACAAGCAGACAGCCTCGCCAAACACTACGCTAATATCTCCCGTAAACCTACTCTCCTCATTAATAGAGTAACAAAAAACAACTCAAAAAACTCCTTCAGATCACAACCCTTCCACCTCCTTTAAACCAAACCATTGATATCAGAGCAATCCAAAACCCTTAAAAAATTTCACCAGCACAAGGACCAGACTCAATGCTCAAATTCCACCTGAAACACCTAGGAGAAAAAGCAATCTCCTCACCACAGAAATCTTTAACAAATTCTGGAAACTCAATTATATACCCCAATCTGGAAAACAAGCATTCAATGTATCCAAAATGAACCTAAAAAAGACCCCAATTCCCCCATTTCCTCCTACCGCGCAATCTCTCTCTCCTCTCCACCATTTGTAAATTGCTGGAGAAATTAATATTAAAAAAAATATTCCCACAACACTTCACCCTCCCAGAATTCCAACATGGATTTAAGGGAAACATTCAACAACAACAGCCCTCACCTCCCTCACACAGAACACATAATTAATGGCTTCAACCAATCCCCATCACACAGGATCCATACTTTACAGCCTTCGACATTAACAAAGCCTTTGACACTGTCCCCACATATATCCTTATACAAAAAATCCTTCAATCCCACCTAGAAAACAATGATAAAAAGTGGCTTTCAAATTTCCTTACCAATAGATCATGCCAAAAGTTCCTCCAATAAAAAAACACCCTCTCACCACTCCATCAAAACTGCAAAACGGCGTACCATAGGGCGCCATTCTCTCTCCATTCCTCTTCAAACTTTTCACAGCAGACCTGCCCACCCCTACCAACAATCACCAAACTAATCACTTTACGCAGACGACATCAGTCTTCTTTCCCAACACTCCACTTGTAAACACAGCCACCCAGCACACCAAAGAATACCTACAATTATTAGGAACTTGGCTACTCACCAATAGAATGACAGCTTCCCCCCTTAAAGATCCTCCATAAAACTACACCTCCTAACACTGGACCAGCCACCAATCCTCATTTCCAGCCCAATAGTCCTTATGTTGAACAAACAAACCCCTTCCCTAAAACAAAACCCCAAAAATACTAGGACTCACTTACGGACACACATATGACTTTCTCCCCCCACATCGACAAAATTACTTCCCTCAACCCAACGGAAATTAAACACCCTCCCGAACCTCTCCCAAAACACAACTTCAGCGACAGAAAACACACCCTTACCACAATCTCAAACAACTCCACAAGAAAAACTAATATAAATTATGCCTTCCCCCGCATGGTATCCCAGCACTATCACAATCCAACATAAATAAATGCAGTTACACAAAACATGCCCTAAGAAGCACTGGATGTACGAAAAACACCGCCCATTCCAGCATTACATGACGAGGACACACATCCTTCCCCATCCCTACCCACTTTGAACATCGGTAGGGACACAAATTTTTTAGAAACCACTCAATCCAAACCATCCATTGCCACCAAATATTTCTCCAACCCCCCCCCCGACACAGACTAAAATCCACACCCTCCTCACCAGCCCAAACTTTATAATGAAATCTACAACAACATTCCTCCCCCACCCCCAAATAGGTCTTGGCTCTCTCACATCCATACCCAATTAACTAACACATATCTTACAAAATCGCCCCAATAACAATCTACTAAACACCCCATCCCAAAACATCTCCCCTACAGAAGAATCACTGTCCAGAAGAGACCCAAATTAACCTCGCCCGGAGCAGATCAGGCCACCACCCAAATTTTATGCAATATAAATTCAGATTCAAACTAGACAACGTTATATCCCCCATTTGCACTAGATGTCGTATATCCCCGGACACAATAGAGCACTTCCTTCTGGAGTGCCCCGCCCTCGACGCTCCCCGTACCACCTTTACTGTAACTTCTATTCTTGACCTGTGAACCGCCCTTAGAGCAGTGGCCGGCTTTCTGGAGGCGGTGTGGGCCCTCTAAAAGGTGGCCAGGGGCAGAACTGATATGTATGTATATATAATTATTATAATATATATATATATATATAGTAGATATATTATATAATATATATATATAATATATATATATATATATAGTATATATATATATATATAATATAATATATATATATATATATATATATATAATATTATACTATTTATATTTATTATCCATATTAATGTGTAATAAATTTAAATAAAATATAAATATATATTATATAATATATTTATATATATATATATCTATATTAGGTAAATATATATCATATATATATATAGGCTATAAAAAATTATATAGGCCTGTTATTTTTTTAACAAGCCTTCTTAAGCTGAAAATCAGTTATTGCTGCATTACATCAGTGATGATAAAAAAAAGGGATTGAAGATTTTTTTGTGGAGATGCTGACACTGTTGGATGTGAGCCAGTTTTCAAGTTATTGAATGTAGTTTGTGTGCATATGTAGTGGCTGTGAGTTGGTTTATGGATGAGTCACTGGCATAACATTTTTTTTTTGTATGGGTGGGTCAGGCAAATTAGTGAGTAAGAGGAGAGTGGATAAAATGGCTCCTTTGGGTCTCCATTTTTATCTTCATTATTTTTGAGAGGTCAATATTGTTGGATATTTTGACTGTGAGGCTGATTAAAATTTGAATACCCACTTTGAGGTTTCTCAAATTCATTTATAATATTTCAGAACTTTTCTGACAGTGAGGCAAATATGAATTATGAAACAGATCAAATGACATCTGTAAAGTCGCAGTTAAGAGAATTAAATTTTGTATTTGATAAAGAGCACAACAACAATGGGGTCATAAAATCTGATAATCAGATATTTATTGGGAACATGTCAAATGCTCAAGACGTAAAGGTACGTTATGTTAATTAATTTCTCATTACTTTTTACCAGGGTTGGCATTATTTAAATTATTTTTTATTTTATTTTTTTATTTTCATTTTGGAGTCTTTGCAGTACAAATGAATACAATTTATTATTTTTTTACTCTAATCCGAGATGGGTAATAAAATTGATGTATAAGGCTATCTTGTGTCCCAAAGTAACTAAAGCAAATAAGATTTTTAATGATTTGTAATTTTCAAGATATGTGGGTCCCAATTTTGGGATGGGTAGGACTAACTTTTGACATTTTGCTTGAAACTCCAAAACTCACTTCTATTCACAAATAACCTCATCATATATAGTATCATTGATGGCAGCAAAGAAACCGGTGCAATGATATTTAAATTAGTTTATGACTTTTCTTTGAAAAATTATTCCATTTTACTTTTTTACTTCCCCATCTACAATTATTCCATTTTACTTTTTTACTTCCCCTCTCTCTTGGAAGGTGAAATGTACCTTTTTGTTATTGACCACCTAATATCTTTTAAACAAAAGATAAATCAATGAGAGTGGATATCAGCCATTAAGAGTAGTAACAAATTCATGAGAAGTAATGTTTTTTTTTTGTTTTTTTTTAATATTTCCCAATTTCGAAGCTTATTCGAATAATTCAAGTCTCTATGAAGAGAATATTTTATGTGCACAAGTTACTTTCATTTCCAAACTGTAGCACTGTCTGATTTGACCCTGATTTTGCAAGATGTAATCAAAAATTCTATATAGTGGCCATTCGTAAACTCGACTAAACATCCCAATTTAAAATCTACTCTTATTCACTTATAACAACATTTGCACACGTTGGCTATTTTCATCTCACTCCAAATGTCTTACCAATTGTCTTCTTTATCCAAATTCAGACACCCTTGCTAAAATCATCCTTTCTGCAACACTTTGAAGTCCACACCATATAAACAGTATTTACAGAAAGATTTCAAACGGTGCAAACAAAGAAAACTCAACACTGTTTTATTGGAAATTAGAAACAAACATATTATTATTATTATTATTATTATTATTATTATTATTATTATTATTATTATTATTATTATTCAGAAATTTGTGAGCTTAAGAAATGTCTCTTCATTGTTAGAGAAAATAAATGAAAAGGGTTCAGAGGCCAATTTTGAATCGGACGAAGAGAAATTCTTCTCACAACTTGTCATGTCAGAGTTCCCTTTTGTGCTTCTCAACAAGTTGAGTGATGATGAAATAGAGGTAAATTTTGTCTAATATCAATACTTCTTGAAAGAATATTATTATTATTATTATTATTATTATTATTATTATTATTATTATTATTATTATTATTATTATTATTATTATTATTATTATTATTATTATTATTATTATTATTATTATTATTATTATTATTATTATTATTATTATTATTATTATTATTATTATTATTGTTATTATTATTATTATTATTATTAAGGTATGTGTGGTTATAGCCAGAGGTGGGTCGGATATCAATTTTCAGTATTTGCAGATGCTGATATTTATTTTCAATATCCGCAGATACTAATAGCAGATAGTTTTAAGTATCAAGATCTTTAACCTCATATAATTTTAAGAGTAAAGTTGCATTTCAGCAAAAAATATATAAATTCATTAAGAAATAGAGGAACAGAGAATTTATGTAAATTACTATTAATTAATTTCCAGTATCTGTGTCCAGATCCAATTCTTATCCGCCACACCACCCATGTACAAAAGGATATAAGTTAATAATCTCTATTTCTGCAATTTTATATATGAACAAATTCAACCTTTTAACTTTATTTTTTTTTTATTTGTTCATTTTATATTTTATTTCTATTTTAAGTTTTTAGTTTTTATTTGTTATTTTTATTATTTTCTATAAGCTATTAATTTTTATCTCCTTTTTTTCATTTTTAATTTATTTAATATTTAAAGTTAATAATTGGTAAATTGTGTTTTAAAAGAAAAAGCTTCTGAGCTCTTTCAGGAGCTAGTTTGCTTCGTTTTGTATCATATTTGAGACCTGCTCCACTGAAAAGACGCTCGCTAGCTACACTGGTTGAAGGGCATGCTAAATAAGTTCTGGTGAGTTCAGCCAGGTAAGGAAAGGCTTGACTGTTGTCACGCCACCAAGCTAGAGGATCTTCATCTGCCTCCAAACGTTTCCGCTTTTGATACTCTTCAATCATTAATAAAGCCTCCTTTGACAGCTCTGTATTTGGTTCTTCTTCACTGCTAGAAGGTAAAAGAATGATCATAGATTCAGCAATGCTTCTGCTACCAGATGTAAGACTTGTTGCTACAGACTCTGTCTCTGAGATCATTTAATTTTTCGTTGAAGTTTTTTAGCATCCTGCATCAGTTTATCACAGAGTCTTCCTAAATTGAACCTAACTCTCTGTGCAGTGTGGGGTTCAAGAAACATTTTTATATCTCGGATCTAGAAAAGTTGCCATAACGTAAACATCACTGTATTGAAGGTTTTGAAGTATGTTGCTGATCTCAG
This sequence comes from Trachelipus rathkii, assembly GCA_015478945.1. Taxonomy (NCBI): domain Eukaryota; kingdom Metazoa; phylum Arthropoda; class Malacostraca; order Isopoda; family Trachelipodidae; genus Trachelipus; species Trachelipus rathkii. The sequence continues at coordinate 29,950 of JABUQX010051371.1, read as the reverse complement.
TCATTATAGGATCTCTGTCATTTTTGAAACTTCTTGTGCGTTATCATCATAGTTTAGCACAACTTTCAGTGCTGCAACCAGGCGTATAACGTTTGACAAACAAGAATCTGCAGAGTTAATAGTCTTGGTTATTTCATCAAGGGCTTAAGTCTAGCAATACAATTATTCAAAAGTGCATTGTCATCAGTCGTGAGGGGTTTCACCATGTGTTGTTTGAAGCATAGAGACAGATAGCTTCATTAATTTCATTCATTCTTTCAAGTATTTGAAGGCTACTGTTCTATCGTGTTTGATTATTTTGTACAACAGAAAATTGAGGTACATTTAATCTTGATTGTATTTTTTTCAAATCATTTTGTCCTTGAAGTTTATGATTGAAATTAGTAGCAATCGACTTAGACTTGACTAATAAATCTAACAGACATTTTTGAGCAATTAGGCCATTCTTAACCATAAGTTGAATCTGATGTGCAAAACAGTCCACATTTTTCACTTCAGAAAAAAAGGTGCTTTTTTCATATTAGCGCCTGCATCTCTCGCTACTCAGTGCACTTGATCTTGCAAAATCTTTCATTTATCTAGCATTGGAGTAAACACTGCCCCAATATATTGGCCGGTATGGCACTCCAAAAAAGGTTCTGCACATATCACAAAGTGCTGCCCCTTGAAGTTTCCATCAATTGCGTGACAAGTGAGTGATAACTGAGAGACCACGGATGTGTTTCATACCATGTATCAGTTATAAATGAGACTTTACATGTCTCAGTCAGAGAGGATATGATTGATGCTTTCTTATATTCTACTGGTGGATATATTTCATTAAACATCAAGTCTCTATAAAATCTCATCTGTTTTAATACATACATACATACATACATACTGCGGTGAAACTTCTTTCATTACCTTTGAAAGCCTCTATCTTCTTCTACATGACTGAACGGCAAGTCATCTAAGACAATCATTTTAGTATCCATTGACTTTGTTTTTGAAATTATTTCTTTCCCATTTTCTTTTCTTTTCAAAACTGCTTATAATTGTTTGTTGTATATATATATTTTTTTCTTTCAGCAAATACTGATTATGCTTGCTGTTGTTCAGTTTGTCAATATTTTCCCTTTCTCTTTCTTGAAGCTCTTTATATTTTTCTGGATGTTTGAATTGCAAATGGCGGCACAAGTTATATTTGTTCCACGTCCTTTTCGGAAGAAATTAGATTTGCAAGCATTGCACTGTACCCAATCCTTTGAAATAACCTTCAAACATTCTCATGCTTCACTTGTTTGTGGAGCCAATTTTTTATAAACAAGTAGGTACACTTTGAGCAGAATTTCTCTCCGCTGTTAACAAATGACAAACAGAACACTAATTTATGAATTTTTTAAAGAGTCATGTTGAAGAAATGTAATGAAAACGAACAGCAAAAACCTTTCACTGCAGACACAGTATCAGACTGAAATTTAAACGGAATTTGCAGTTTCGTACACCTATATATATATAATGTAAAACACAGTGTGTAACGATATAATGAATTAATGATTTAACAAACATAGAATAAACGAGCGATGCCAACTTGAGAATAAACCAGTATTATCAACTCGGAAGAGATATTACACAATACACATAGAAAATGACCTAAGTCAGCAAAAACTATATACCTAAAAAGCCACAAATCACTTGCATATTGGGATTTTCAACTCTCATACCTAAGTTATAGGTGTTCATGATATCTGCTATCTGCATAAAATCAATATCAATATCTGCAGATGCGGATATTGGAAAATGACTCTGATCACTGCATATGCAGATGCGGATATCAGTCCACCTCAAGTTGTAGCATATGGTCAATCTGAGGGCGATGTTGAGGAGAGTGAATTGTGGAACAATCTGAATGATGTTTTGTACTGGGTGAGTAGGAGCTTCAAAAGCCTCAAAATAATTGTGTTGGATGACTTCAATGATTAATGGTTGGATAGGTGCCTTTGGGGTTGCTGGAGAAACTGAGAATTGAAGTAAGGTGATTGATTTCTGTGAATAGAGAGGTATGTGTGTGTGTAGTACATTTTTAGAACACAAAGATTATCCATAAGTATACGAGAGTTGCTGTCATTTTTTTTTTTTCTTTTTTTTTTACCCCGTGTCACCACTCACAGGCATGGCCCTTTTCAAGGAGGGGACAGAAAATAAAAATATCTGAAGATATTTCCTTTTTCCTTATTAAGTTTTGATTTCCTTTTATTCTTCATATTAGAAACCTTTTCCCCTTCATCCATGATCATCGAGGAATCTTCATTAACAAACTGAATAGCAAAAGTTTCTTTTGCGTCTACCTTTTCTTTTTTTTCTTCTTAGCAGACTCCATCTAATGAGCTTTTATTTAATGAAATGTCAAGAGTATTGTTAATATTTTGTGCTTCCACTTCTTTCATCACTTTGCTTCATCTTTTTCTTTT
>JABUQX010051371.1:10000-22500 GCA_015478945.1 Trachelipus rathkii | reverse complement strand
ATTGGAGTTTGAAAAGTTGAAGAAATTCAGTTGGAATCTCTGTGATACTAAAATTCAACGCAAAAGGAATTTAAAAAGACATATCTTAGCGGCATCAAAAAACAAATTATTTTTAAATGTTCTGAATGCAACTTTGAATGTTAATTCCGTAAAGATGCTTAAAAAGGATAAAGTCCTGGATGTGCTCATTCAAAATTCAAATTATTTAAAAGATTTTTCTGAGTGCAGGTATGAAAGTAATTCCAGAGGATACACTTAAAAATGCACATGCTCAAGCATGAAAAATATCAAAATTTAATTCAAATGTACAAATGAATGTATTGGATGTAATGACAAAGAACACCTAAAACTACACTTGCGTAACATTGCAAAAATAAATTATTTTTATAGCTCTTATGTGCGCCTATGAACTGTAATCAGGAAAATACCACAGCTAAAAATACATTATGCTTAGTCATGGAAGCGTAAAGGCTTTTAGATGTGCTGAGTGTAGTTGAGACAGGAAGGAAGCCTTTAACAAGGCACATGCTTAGGCATGCAAATTTAAAAACTATTTTAAATGTGCAGACTTGTAACTATGAAGTAATAGTGAGATCAAACATGAAAAAACACACATGCAAGTTAAGCATACAAATATAAAATTATTAGATGTCGTGAGTGCACCTATGAAGGTTAAGTGTATTCAATAAAGTATGCTTGATAGTGTACATATGCTTTGCACGCAAGTATAAAATATAATTAAGATGTGCGGAGTGTAAGCGGTTGAATCGTAATGATTCAAAGCACATTTATAAAGAGCTACTATTCTCATACATGCAAGTCACGAGCAAAAGCGTTTAAATGTGCACGAGTGTGAGCTATGAATGTAACGTCAAATCAAACTTAAAAAGACAACATGCTTAAACTAAGCAGTGTACCAAATATATGAATGTTTCTTTACGGATAACGGATTAGAATGTAATAACAAGGAAATGACTTAAAAAAGCATATGCTTAAAGCTCACACATATACCAGAAAGTTAATTTTCTTATTCCACCCTGTAATGGTATTAATCTATTTACAAAAAAAAAATATCATAAAAGGGCACATGCTGACTCATTCAAGTCGAAAACTTTTTAAATGCGCAGAGTGTAACTATGAATGTAATCACAAATCGAGCTTAAAATCACATTTGCTTAAGCATGCTGTAGTTGTTATATAAAAAAAAAAACAAGTGTAGAAAGACTTGGGTGTGATAATTTGGTCAGGAAAATGAAGGAGCGAAGACAAACACACAATGTTGTAATTTTATTAAAAATGAAAAAAAACCCTGTCTTTTCTTTATTTGGCCGTCCAGTCTTTTCGTCTGTCGTCAAAATAATATAAAAAAAACATAAAAAAAAAAAACGAGTATCTTTATAAATATTTACAAACGCAAAATACTAAAAGAAATAAAAAAAACTATAAAATACTCAAATAATTTCTAATCAATCATAGAATCAAAATATCCAAAACCATAAAATGATAGTCTCATCACAATATCAAATCAAATAGTAATAAATTTAGGCTTTAATAATATACAAGCCAAAAAAACTATTTACAGATTTCTACAGAAAAAAAACTCAAATTTTATAGGAAAATAAATATCTATGTACAAAGCTCAAAATCTTTTCATATCTCTTCAAATTATCAACAATCATAGGGCGAGAGTCATTTCAGAATATCAAATAGGGTTTCAATCTTAGGTATTTTTTAAGGGTTCTTTCGGGGTTTTCGTTTTTAAGGGCTTTTCTGGGAGGGGGGGAAGGTTTCATCCGGGGGTTTCTTTTTCAAAAACCTCCCTTTCAAGGGAGGTAAGGGGTTTTGTTTCATAACCTTTTCAGGGGAGATAAGGGGTTTTCTTTCGGGGGTTTTCTCTTTAGTTGGGAATCTTCTTTCAGGGTCTCTTGTTCTTTTGGAGTGATACCAAAATAAATGGCGAGCCAATCATGTGGCAAAATGTGATTTATAAACCTAACCCCCCACAACTTTCAGACACCAAATCTGACAGGTGGGGAAGGGTACAAGAAGCTAACTTAGAGATTTAAAATGGGATCCTCCATTTTCTGTTTCAAATGTTCCTTCGACAATCAAAGTATACGAGATGGCTCCATCAGTAAAATGAGAAAATTTATTGTGGTAAATGTAAACAATCATTGCAAAATAAGGGTCAATCAGACATGTGCATTAAACAAGTGGTTAAGGCTAGATATTTTATTTAGGTTAAACCTTAGTAGTTTTTAGCAATAAACAAGGGGAACATTCTAATCTCCATCTTCAAAGAGACTTGGAACATTTGTCAGAAAAATAAAGCTTCGAAAATGCAGTCGATATATTAAAACATGAAACTAAAAAAAAAAACCCATATTATTCACTTAAATTCTCTAATGTAAATTTGTTACTACTCCTTAATGAGCCTGATGATAATTCCATCCCTCATTAGAATTTATTTTTGTTTAAAAACATGATTTATTAGCAATAACGAACCTAAAGAAATGAATCAATAATTAATGAAATTTAATAAAGCATAATGATAGGGTACATTTCACCATCAAGTTGACGACTCTTCGTGCTTGTTGGAAGTTGGTTTCGGTAGGTGGATGGGTAGAGGTTTTAAAAAACGTAAAGATTTAGGCCAGAGGTAAGTTTTATTCTCAATATAGTAAAAAGTCATAAATAATTTAAATATTCATTGCACCCGGTTTCTTGTGCTTGTCCACTCAAATGATTACTACTATATGATGGAGGTGTGTTGTTAATAATTTTCTGTTTAAATATGTAAAGTGATAGTTTTTGTTTGGTCACCATCTTTCTTGTAATTTAGTTTCAGATTGGCAGATTCAGATTGTCAACCAATTTTTGTTTAGTGTCTACCCCCTATCCGAAATAATGTAAAAATTCTTTATTTTGCTTTAGAGGTTCTATACTTTGTGGGACACAACTATTGACTTAAGGACCTTTAATACTTTTTTAATATCAAATCTGCTAAATTTTTATCTCATACCCATCTCGGCATTAGACATGTTAAATTATAATAATAAATCAATCCATTAAGTGTACTGTACAAAGAAATACAAATATGAATAATAAAAATAAATAAATAAGAATAAAAAAATGAATGTTAAAGATAAAATGCCAACCTATTTCGCTCCGCGGATAAAAAGTAAAATAAGATGTTAGAATACTTTTTAACATAACGTACCTTTACGTCTTGAGCATTTGACATTTTATATAAAGGTTCTAACGCGCTTAATTAGATTTTTATATTTTTTTCTACTTCTGCTATCTTTCTTCAGAACCTTTTTATGACACCCCAGTTGTTGTTGTTCTCTTTATACTTAATTCATATTTTCAATCCAAATGTGATTTTACATATGAAATTTATGATTTCCTTGTGACTCATAATTATCATATTTGCCTGAATTTGTCTAGTAGTAGTTCTCCAATAGAAGGATATTTTTTCCGTATGATTTCTAATCCATACATTTGGGTCGTGAATTTCAGCAGTGAGGTTCGTTAAATTGAATGACGATATAAAACCATCATGCAAAGTTGTTACGTTCGGCTGCACTATTGAAATCTCACCATTAATTCGATCTGTTAAAAGAGAAACCAACATTACTCTAATTATTCTTGTCTTTGCTCCATTATTTTTATTCTATTAATTATTTAAATTATTATTATTATTATTATTTTACCTATCACCTTAAAAAGAATCAGATTGTCATTATTATTATTATTATTATTATTATTATTATTATTATTATTTTTATCTTATCACACGAAAAAGAATAAATTATTATTATTATTGTTGCTATTATTACTGTTTTTATCATCATTACTATTACTATTATCATCATTATGAAAAATAATATTTTAAAATTAATATTATTATTATTCTGCACTTGATCAAATATTGTACATATAGGGCATTTAAGAAAATTACTGCTTCATTTGTAATTGTATCATTCTATCTCTTTTGAAATGTTATTTTTTGCACAATACTAATTTTCTAATAATATTCACATTATAGTCACTTAACTGTAACAATTTGCCTTACTTTTGTATTGTACGGGTTTGAATCGCTTTTATTATTATTAATATTATTATTATTATTATTATTATTATTATTACTATTATTATTATTATTATTATTATTATTAATATTAATTCAATCATGAACCAAGTTAGGATTTGGGACAAACTTCTTTCAAGCAATTCCACTCATAAAACGGAATATACCTCCAGACTTGATAAGAAAAGCCATTAATAACTTAGCCGAACTAAACAATTTCGCACTATTTCATTTTAATGTAAGAAATCTTCAAAACATCACGATGATTTCCTAAATTATTTGGGCTATCAAAATATTAATCTTGATTGGGTGGTACTGAGTGAGACTTTCGTTATTGAACACAATACAGAAGTGCATTCGTTACCAAGATATAAGGGATATCATATTGTTAAGACCTAAAAACAAGCGGGGGAGGGGGGGGGGCGAAATCTTTCCTGTCATAAAAAATGATATGTGCGATAACCCATTTATAGTATTTTTGGAAACCAACAACACTATCTAAGTCCTGGCAGTTCGAGTTGAGAACAAATCCTTCAATATGGTAAAAGTGTGATTATACCGACCCATACTGGCTCGAAAATTGAATTCATTAACTCACTTGAATATATAATGCAAACATACTTGCATAACACAAAGGTAGTAATTGCTAGTGACTTCAGCATTGATGTAGGTACTAATAGACCCCTCTTCAGGCAGCAAAGCGCTATCAAATGTAATGATATCAAACAACTTGATTAATTACATGACAGTGCCTACCTGCCTAACATCATTGATGACAGAGACCCAATGTTAATTGACCATGCTTGGGGTAATTAAGAGGTTGATATAAAATCCCTTGAAATTAAGACATATGACAGATCATTATCCCTGTCTTGTAAAAATTTTTATTAATAAAACACAAACACTTACTACCATAAATTATTGGCATGAAGACGAAAAATGCAGACGTATTTTTAGAAATAAGATAAATAAAGTTGACTTTTCATACATACAAAATGACCAGATTGACATCAATTCAAAATTTACCTGCTTTATAAACTGCTTAAATACGTGTTTTAATGATTCCTTTCCCTTTAAAAACTAAAACATTAGGGGCCAAAGAGGATTAAAAGTCCGTGGATAGCACCTGGTACAAGAAACTCTAAGTCAAAAACATAAACTCTACAGAAATTATAAAGGAGGTATTATACCTTTTCAATTATATAATAATTATGAAAAACAAGTAAAAATTGTCTTGCAGAAAGCAAAAAGGAAATATTATACTAATAAATTTAGCGACGTATATGAAGACTCAAAATCAACTTGGGGCTTAAGTCAACAAAAATAATTCATAAACAAGAAAAATAAATGGAATAAATAGAAATGGAGAAGTATTGAAACAACAAAAATAAATTGCCGATGAACTTAATAAGTGCTTTGTAAACATTGGTAAACAAAATGCGTCAAACATGACTTCCAGTCAAACCTCATGAAACTTTCTTGGGAGACTGCGGTTCTCGCTTTTTCTTTGAAAATATTGCGGTTTCAGAAGTCAAAGCTGTGATTGCGGACCTAAAAAACAAGAAATTTAATATTCTTAAAATCCCAACCACATTTACAAAATTATTGCCGACATAATTGCCTCGATCATAAGAGATCTCTTTAACATCTCATTTCGCATGGGTTTTTTCCCAGGAATTTTAAAAGTTTCACGTGTCACGCCTGCTCATAAAAAGGTGATAAAACTGATCCTAAAAACTATAGACTGATATCACTTACACATACAATTACCAAAATACTTGAAAAGCTAGTATTAAATCAAATAACTAATTATCTTAATACAAATAATTTTCGTAACGAGTTTCAATTTGGCTTTAGGATCAACAATTGAAGCCCTTGTATGTTTGACTGAAAAAACATATGAAAATATAGAACATAAACATTCAACTGCGCTTATTTTATTGAATCTTATAAAAGCTTTTGATACAATACATCATGATATACTACTTAGAAAAATGAATAAGATGGGAATTAAGGGAAACACATTACAATGGTTTGGAAAATATCTAAGTCAAAGATCTCAGTATGTTGAAATAGATGAAATATGCTAGGAAACACTTAAAATAACTAGCAGTGTCCCCACAAGGAAATATTCTTGGCACTGTATTATTTACATTATATACCAATGATCTGTTTAATTCACAGACTCTTCCACGGTTTCATTTGCTGATGATATTTCAATATTAATAAAGGATAAAAGCCCAGTTACACTATGACTAAAAACAGCAGACATGTTAAATAAAATCACAACATGGGTATATTCTAATAAACTTTCACTAAACTTACAAAAAGCGTCATATATTCTTATTAGCATTAAAACTATAGCTGATAATTTCAACATTAAAATTAAAGAAGTTGCCTTGCATAGAGTCACAAATGCTAAAATACTTGGGGTAACAATAGATGAAAAACTAACATTTAAAGAAAATATTAAACAGCTATTGAACAAACTATAAAAATAAAGGAATATACTAGTCAAATTAGCAAAATACATTTCTTTTTATATACTGATTATAAAAAAAAAAAAAACTACCTTTTAACGTGCTTTATCCCCTATGAAGAGGGTAACACGGGGGGACCACAGGAAATCGAACTATATTATCCACAAATACACCCATATCTACTATATTGTCTTCCAGTCTACAGCAGATCTAGCAAATCAGTTATAAATTCTGCTATTTTGATGCAAAAACGTTTTATCTGCTTGCTAAGTCCCACTAAAAACTTCTATGAGCATAGAGCACCTTTATTTAAAAAATTAAAATATTGCAATTTGAAGACCTATTAAAGCTACCTCTCTTAAATAAACAGCACAAGATAATGCAAAACAAAGCCTGTAACTTCCTAATATCTAACTTTCATAATAATCAGATTTGAAGAGGTATAAATCTAAGAAATATCGCGCATAAAAATCCTCCTTTTTATCGATTAGAAAAAGTTACACAAGCAATTAATTATAAATGTGCTAAACTCTACAACGATTTAATAAAGGAATTAAAAAATGAAAGATCTCTTAAAATCATTTACAATTAAACAAAAAAATCTATATTAATAAGTATTATTATTATTATTATATTATTATTTTATTATTATTATTATTATTATTATATTATCTATGTATAACAAAATTGATATTTATTATTATTAGTTGAAATAGTGGATTGATAGTTGCTTTTCTCTCTTATCACTGACAATTATTGATTATGTTTTTATATTATAATAATTATTATTATTAAGTATTATTATTATTATTATTATTATTATTATTATTATTATTATTATTATTATTATTATTATACTATGATAATATGAAGTTGATATTTATTATTATTAGTAGTAATAGTAGTATTGATATTGTTTGCACTATTATCACTGTCATTATTATTATTATTATTATTATTATTATTATTATTATTATTATTATTATTATTATTATTATTATTATTATTATAATTATTATTATTATTATTATTATTATTATTATTATTATTATTAAAAATATAGACCAGCTTATTAGGGTTATTTTATTTCATATTATATAAGCTGATCTAATTTATTTATCTACTTAAAACATAAATTTAAACATGAAACCGTATAATATTTCATGGGCTCAAAGGACGAAAACGTCCCCTCAGAAGCTCATTTCTCGTCATCGCATTTTTTTTTATATTAAATTGCTATTTTTTTTTTAATGAAAAGTATTATGTAATAAATACCTGTGACAGAATAAAGTATTTTTGATTTGATTTGATTTGATTTATTATTATTATTATTATTATTATTATTATTATTATTATTATTATTATTATTATTATTATTATTATTATTATTATTATTATTATTATTATTATTATTATTATTATTATTAATGTAAGTTTTACTTTTAGCTTCAAATTCACGAAATGTTTTCTTCTAATTTTCATTTAATTTTCTTAAAACTAATCTAGAAAATAATTAATTTACATAGAAAGTATGAGGCATATTTATATTTATTAGTTCCTGACCAGTTTCGTCTGTAAACTTCAGACATCTTCAGAGTTTCGATTCTGACAATTGAATGAATTACTTAACACAAGATATAAGATTATAAATTATTAAATTTTAGGTAGCATTTCATATTATATTTAATCTAAGGGACGTTACGTTAAACTTTATGTTAATATCTGGTTTATGATGTCTTATGTAGTAAGCTTCGGCTATTTTTAGTTTTTGTGCTTCGCATGGGGAGTGTAAAATTTTAAATGACTTTGATTATATCGTACAGTTTGTCTTGTTATGGTCGGTGAATAATAAATGTTCATATATTTTACTGGTTTTAAAGCGGTGCTGGTATGCCCCATCTGTTTAATCTATTAGTCGTGTAACCTATATACATCGACGTACAGTCAGACTCGGGAATGCCGAATTGGTAATCGAACATGGTGATAGACTGAAAGGATACCCTTAGTATGAGAAGCAGGAACGAAGGTTTCTGTTTTTGTGGTATAGTTTTAACTATCATTTTTGAGTTGCTTGTAGATTTAGTGTGGGTGTTGATAATGCCGCGTAAGCATTTTATCAAAGTCTTTTGCATTTGAAGTTTTAAAACAAAAGTTAATGCTTTCAGAGATATTGTTCGTATTGTCCTGTTTTTTATAGAGTTTGTTGATTATTTTGTTTATTAATTTTTCTGTTAAATTTAAAGGGTGGTTATAGTTGATCAGGTTTTGTTTAATTCTTTTAACTTCAACATCAAATGATTCCCAATCCGAGCACAATTTATAAGCTCTATATAGGAGTGTTTTAACAATTGAATTCTTATATACTTCTGGGAGTAGGAGCTGTAATTAAGGTATGCCATTATAATGGCTTTGACATGTATGCCTGTAGAAAAAGGTTTCATTATCATTAATTTTGATTTTAAAATCTAAACAACTTAGCAACTCAGAAACGCTTGCTTCTCTCAATGTTGAATCATTATTTACGAATTCATATCCTCATTGTAGAAACCATAGACATAATAATTAAACATGTTTATCATTCCAATAATCCCCCTCTTCACGACATATCAGAAAAAATCAACCATGAGGAACCTACTATTAATATGCGCACTGAAACCCCTTTCAATTTCAATATAGTTTCTATTCTACAAAGGATGGTGTGCATGGGATTCACCCTCTGGGTCCTACATTCACTGACTCTGTGACGTGTTGGAGCTAGAAAAATAGAATTTGAAGGACAAACGACCCATTCAACCCAGTTTCTAAAATAACATCGTTGATGACACCCTTACTATATTTTGGAACCATACGGACAATTCTTCAGTTTATCAACTGCTTACAAAGCCTTTCTTGCCTCAAATTCACATCTTTACACCTAATAATAATATTCTTTTTGGATATTTTAAAATCAAAATTAATGATGATGGAACCTTTTCTACAGGCATACATGTCAAGCCAACTGACAATGGTCTATACCTGAATTACAGCTCCTACTTCCAAGAAGTATATAAGAATTCAATTGTTAAAGCAAATTGTATATAAGCTTATAAATGTGCTGCGGATTGGAATCATTTGATGGTTGAAGATAAAGAATTGAACAGAACCTGATCAACTGTAACCACCCTTTAAATTTAACAAAAAAAATAATAAACAAAACAATCAACAAACTATAAAAAACAGGACAATACGAACAATATCTCTGAAAGCTTTAATTTTTATTTTAAAACTTCAAATGCAAAAGACTTTGATAAAGAGAAAAAAAGCCTACGCGTCATTATCAACACCCACATTAAATCTACAAGTAACTCAAAAATCATAGTTAAACTATACCACAAAACCAGAAAACTTTCTTCAAGCTTCTCTACTAAGGATACCCTTTCAGTTAATCACCATGCTGTGTACCAATTCGCATGTCCCGAGTCTGACTGTACGTCGACGTATATTGGTAACATGACTAATAGATTAGCAGATAGGGTACACCAGCACCACTTTAAACCCAGTAAAATATATGAACATTTATTCACTGAGCATAACAAGACAACTGTGCCTGATATATCAGTCATTTAAAATTTTACACTCCTCATACGAAGCACAAAAACTAAAAATAGCTTAAGCCCTCTACATAAGACACCATAAACCAGACATTAACAAAGTTTAAGGTTAATTTCCTTTAGATTAAATATAATATGAAATGCTACCTAAAATTTAATAATTTATAATCTTAAATCTTGTGTTAAATAATTCATTCAATTGTTAGAATCGAACCTCTGAAGATGTCCGAGGTTTACGGACGAAACCAGTCAGGAAATAAATATATATATGCCTCATACTTTCTATGTAAATTATTTTCTAGAATAGTTTTAAGAAAATTAAATGGAAATTAAAAGAAAACACTTAATGAATTGGAAGCTAAAAGTAAAACAAATTAAAACAAAAGCTGATACAGAATTTCTAAATTATTATTATTTTTTTTATTAATATTATTATTATCATCATCATTTTTATTATTCCTCTTATCGCTATTACTACTATTAATATCATTAGTAATGACATCATCATCATCTAACATGACTTCACACTGAGGACTCTCCTCACTCACTACTATAACCTTACTCTTATCTATATTTACTTTCAAACACCTCCTTTAACAAACCCTGCCAAACACCTCTACCAATCCTCTCAAACACTCTTCAGATTCGTCACACAAAACCAAATCAACTGTAAGGCACCCTCCACTCTCCATCATTTTAACATCTTTCCCTGCTACCCCTACCTCTAATTCTTTTATATCCCCATCCATATACAAATTGAATAACCAATGAGACATAAAACATCCCTGCCACACTCCGCTATTAATATTAAACCAATTACTATCAACTCTATTTATTCTTACACAAATTTCACTATCGTCATACACACTTTTGATATGCATGCTGTCTTGGTAAACTATTCCATCTCAACTTTCCACTTTGACTTTCCCTTATTGCTGTAAAGGTGCTTTCATTCATCCTGTGTCGAAAAAATGGGAACCCCTTTCATCCCTTCAACTATTGTCCTATTATTTTAACTTCTATTCTTTCTAAAGTTTTCAAATCTATCCTTAACAGAAAGATTTGGATGCATCTCAATTCTTATTATCTTATCTCCGATCAACAGTATGGCTTTTCGTAAGAGGTGCTCTAATAGTGATTTTTTTGATTCTTGGTCCCGTTCCCTTCAGCATTTTGGTGAATCTTTAGATTTGGCACTCAACATATTGGAAGCCTTCGATAGAGTCTGGCACTAAGCTCTCATTTCTAACCTTCCCTCTTTTGGTATCTATTCTTCTCTCCGATTTCCTTTCTTGTCATTATATAGCAGCTGTTGTAATGGCCATTGTTCATCCTTTAAATCAATAAATAGTGGTGTCCCACGGGATTATGTTTGATCCTCTACTCTTTTTACTTTTCCTCTATTACTTCATCACCTATCCACTCTTATACAGACGACCCTCACTATTGCATCTCGTCAATGTAGGGTTCATCCCTTGGCCCAGGTGGGCCAAAACCATACCCCCTCACAAAACCCCGCCATTCACTCCTATTATGCACCTTTCTTCTCACCTCTGCCAAACTCACATTCCTCTCCTACAGGTATTCCTTTACTGACTCAATCAACTTTTTCTTCGGTCTCTCAGCCGGTCGAAACCTGTTATAATTCTGAGTGTCTTGTTTTGTGTCATTTGGAGTTTTCTCATGTTTCCCTCGGTTAAAAGTGGGTGGCATGCTGGTGAAGAGTACTTCAGTGATGGGCGGATAAATTGTTTATATATGGTGATGGCTATCCGTTTGTTATTTTTGATGTCTGTGCCTGCTATGGTTCTTAGAATGTTTAGCTTCCTGTTTGCTGATGTAATGTTTTCTGTGTGTTTTCTGAGTTAAGTGTATTTCCAGTGTTACTCCTAATATTTTGGGTGTTTTGTTTAGTGGGAGAGCGATGTTATTTATAGATTTGGGGATTGGTAGTTCCGAGTTGGCAATCGGTTGTGATTATTAGTGTGATAGAGGACTTGTTTGGTGAAGCAGACATTCTATTGTTTTGTTAATCATTGTGTTAGATGTATTGCTGTGTTTAGATTCTGGTGTTGTGGTTATATATATACTATATATTATATATATATATATATATATATATAGTATATATATATATATATATATATATATATATATATATATATATAATATATATATCTATATATATATATATATATATATATATATATATATTATATATATATATCATCTTCTCTTCTCCTCCCAAGACTGGGGGTAAGCGTGCGTGACATGCATCGGAAGAAGAAGTAGTAGAAGAAGTAGAAACAAGTCGAAAAGAAACCCAGCCTTACCCCC
>JABUQX010051371.1:0-2500 GCA_015478945.1 Trachelipus rathkii | reverse complement strand
GCGGAAGGTAACGTCTATACAGCCTACGTAGTGCGCACGTGAATTTTGTCATTCCTAGGGAATATGCAAAATAGGACCATGATTGCACAACAACGGGATGTGATTACAGCAAATCGAGAATAATATGGAATCAGCACCCGAATTTACGTATATATCTGCCTACAAGAATTTCATCCAAGAAAATTTCACCTTTTTTTTGTTGACCAGTTGTAAGTTTTGTCTTTATTTTCCGCTGGAATGGATGCACCGAAACTTTGAATATAACTATTCGGGGCCGAAGTAGCCGAAGTATTATTCGGCCGAATATTCGATATTCGCCCGAATACGTTTTAGCGAATATCCGGAATATCGGTATTCGCTTTTTCACTATTTCGGGCAACATCCCTAAGTAATATATAATATATATATAGATATATTATAATATATTATATATATATTATTATATAATATTATATATATATATACTATATTTATATATATATATATATATATAATATATATATATATATATAAACATATATATATATATATATATATTATATATAATTTATTATATGATATATAAATTATATATATATATATATAATATATATAGATATAATATATATATATAAATAATATATATATATATATATAATATATATATCAGGATTGCATGGTTTTAAAACCAAATTGTTTTTTTGTGTTACCACTGAAAAAAAAAATCATTTTTTTTTTGGTTTAAACCCATATTTTTTTATTATTAGTAAGAATTTAATATACAAGCTATATATATATATATAGTATATATATATATATATATAATATATATATATATATATATATAATATATAATATATATATATATATTATATATATATAATATATTGAAATGAAGCTAAAATGTTGCATCATCCTTGAAAAACATTATGCAATACTTGCAAAATTATGTAAATTCAATGGGTCATTTCATCATTTGTTTAAAGCTATAAATAGGCATCAATCATTCTCTGTATTCAATTTAATCTGCATTTCAAGCTGTTGAACATCGTTTTCTGAAAGCAGTGTACGACGTGGGCTGTGATTGCAATTCTTTTATAAGAATGACTGGTAGAAAACAAAATGATATTTGGAAGTATTATGAAAGGATTTCTATTCATAATCGAAAAAGGATTACTGTCGTGTGCCAGAGAAGTTATTATTATTTCTTTATTGATGAATGGAGTATTAGTTGTTTTCATGTTTATAACTGCATTTCATTTGTGTGTAAGATTCACATAAATTGGTTGTTATTTGTATTAAAAAAATAAAATGAGAAAGCAATCAGTGTGAAAACTTTTAAAAACAAAAAAAAATCTAACCTTAGTTCTGATTCTAATCTAATAAAAAAAATAATAAAATAACAACCTGCTTGTTTTATTATTTGTATATTCTGTATTTATGTGTTTTAAATAGGGCTGCGAGGCGCACAACTTTTTTCCGGCTCCGGCTCAAAGCATTTTAAACGACTCCGGCTCCGCTCCAGCATTTTAAAATTACCCGGCTCCGGCTCCAGCATTTTAAAATTGTTTGGCTCCGGCTCCGACCCCTTGTTATAATTCCTTCTCCATTACAGTCGATTGAAACATAATTCTGACTAACAAAATTTTTGAGGGTATGATGAAATTAAATGTTTGTTAAGGAACATCTTTATTAACTTAGAATTTAAAAACTTAGAAAATATTTATAGAAAAATAATTTTAAGAAATACAGAAAAGGAATCAGTCACTTTCTTCCTAAATTTTTAATATAATTCCTCTTTAAACGATGAACTGCCTTATATATTAGGTATAAATTTTTATTATTTTTTCCTTAAAAAGAATAAAAATCATGTTTTAGAATTCATCTAAAGTTTAAAATAATTCTCTCGTTGAAATATTAGCCCTGAACCATATATAACAATTTATTCAAAATACAGGATATGTCCAGCGACTACCCTTATATATTATATATATATAATATATATATATATATATATATATATATATATATATATATAATATATACTATATTATAATTAATATATATATATATATACCAACTCGTTATATATATATATTTATTATATATAATATAATATATATATAATTAATATATATATAATATATATATAATTATATATATAATTCACTTCTTTCCTACATTTTAACAATAGATTTCTCTTTGAACAGCCATGACCATATGTATATAAAATTTATTCAGAAACAAATTGTTCTTAAAAATAAAACCATCAATAAAATCCTCCTTTAACGATGTGCTTAGATCCGTTTTTATTATTTTTAAAGCAGGAAATAAGCTCTCAACATTCACTTGGAGGCAAAGCTGTAATTGTGCAAGCGGCATCTTGCAAAATTTTAGGATAGCAATTGATTGCCTCTTTAAATGATAACTTTGATTTCCGGTCGATTTTCATTATTCCATCTACTGACTTATGGAATTCTACCTTTTATTTTTTTAGAAGATATTTAGGTTGAATGTCTTT
>JABUQX010051370.1:17500-30581 GCA_015478945.1 Trachelipus rathkii | reverse complement strand
TTCTTTTCTTCTTCTTCTTTCTTCTTCTTCTTCTTCTTCTTCTCTTCTTATTCCCTTCTTCTTCTTCTTCTTCTTCTTCTTCTCTTTTCTATCTTCTTCTCTTCTTCCTTTCTTCTTCTTCTCTTCTTCTTCATCTTTATACTTTCTTCTCCTTCTTCTTCTTCAAATTTTGTTCTTCTACTTTTTTTTCTTCTTCTTTAAAATTTTATCTTCTTAAAAATTATTATCTTTTCTAAAGCTATCATATATTAATTATTAGATTTATTTACTAGTAATTATTTTGTATTATTATGTATCATATTCATTAGTTTAAGGTTATTAGGGTGTGTTATTATAACGATCATTATTATTATGTATTTAAGCATCATTTGTTGATTTAATGTGATCTCAAGCGTTTCTTCAACCTATAATTATATATATTAATTTATTATATATATTATTTTATTAATAATTATTTTATTAAGATATTAAATATTAATAATAATAATTATATTATATTTTTATTATTTATAAATATAATATATTATTATTAATAATTTATATATAAATTATTATATATTATATTATTATATAATTATCTTATACTATTTTAAATTAAATATATATATATAATCTGCGAAGGAGTGTACTTAAACATCCAATAAATCTTATATATAATAAATTATATATATTTATATAATTATATAATTTATTAATATAATAAACCAATATTTCTAATTATATACCAATAGTATGGAACCATAATAATCTAAAAAAAATCTATATAATTTAATTAATAATGTGTAATATTATAATTATATAATTGTTATATAGCAATATTCATTATATTTTATTTATACGAAGAAATTATAAATTCCGACTTAATATATATATATATATTACCATATATTATTATATAATTGTTGTTAATTATTTTATTAATATGAATTTATAATTATTCTATAATTATATTATTAATATATTATTTAAATATAAAAAATATATTTATTATATTAATTTAATATATTATTATAGTTGCATTATATTTCTATATATATTTATATAAATAATATATTCTTATTCTTATATATAATTCTTATATATCTTATATAATTATATAGATATTCTAAATTAATTATACTTTTATAAAATGCTTTCTAGCATTATTATAAATTTTTATTTATTTATAGTATCATCATTAAATATAAATAACTAATGTTAAATTTTGATACAAATATTTGACTGTTTTCCAGAGTATTCGCTAGTGCATCATCATTAAAAACGTATAAAGAATAATTAAATGCTCGGATACCCGGTGTAAACGTTAGTTTTTACTTATATTTTATTTATTTGGTATAAAACATTGAAAACCCTTTTAAAATTGGTATCTGAATTAATTATATAAAAATTAGAACGACAAATTAATGGATATTTAATTTATAGTTTTTAAGGCATTAGTACAACAATCTATTATTTGAGTTATTATTTTTAAGGTGTATCTTTCAGTTGTAAAGACACACTTAATAAGTTTTTTTACTAATTATATAACTTTAAATATATGTAATGGTACATAATAATTGCAAGATTGGATATTATTTAATATATATAAGAAAAAAAAGAAATTATTGTGATATTATTGTATAATTAAAGCATATGAGAAAGTTGTATTGTAGGTAGTGTAGGTATAGTAGGTGTTGAGTTATTAAAAATAAATACTCATACGGTTGAAAATACTAGTATTGTTAAGAGGTGGAAAAGCTATTATACAGTTCAGGTATGTGAAATATATAAGTGTATAATATTTTTATATAATATACAAAATTGTAAGTTTAGTTACAATAACTAAAAAATGGGATTTCAAATACTTGATTTAAAACCCTCTGACACCCTGCTTACGTTGGTCGGAATGCCTTGTATGTTTGTTTGTTTATGACTTTGATTTATGTTTGTAATTTTGTATTGAATGATTGAAATATTGATTGATTAAATTTATTATTAATTTTTATTATAATTAATTATTTTATATTACGATATAATTCTATAAGAAATATCAGTTTCAAGTATGGCTTTCACATGTTAATTATAATATAAAAAAAATAATTTACGTAAATCAGTAAATGAAAGAAAGGAGAATAAGATATCCCATATAATGTGCTCTCATAAAAACTATGTATCAAATGTTCTTTTAAACATCGGAGAAATGTGAAGTATAAAAATATACTAGTAGTGAATGTTATTTCATATTCCTGTAATGGAGTAAATGATATTTCCATAGGAGCTATGTACCTTTGATTTAATATTTGAATTGTGTTGATTCTTTTATAGAGAGAGAGGAGAGAAAAAAAAAAAATATATAGATTAGAGGAGTATTATAGTAGAGAGTGTGTGTGATTACTGTTGTTATTGATGTTGTGATGTGTAGTGTGTAGCATGTTTGTAGTGTATGATTGTGTGTGTGTGTGATGTGTGTATATTATTATTAATTCCATCATTATTGGTGATGTAATTATTTGAATGTGTGTTTTAGTTAGCATTTTGAATCTGTTGTAGATGTATGGTTCTAATGCACTGGATGATAGAATAATTTGTGATTACGTTGTTTAGTCTTTACTGATTTCCTTAGCCATTTTCATTTTTTTTTTTTCATTGTTTTCACATGTTTATTTGTGTGTCTGTATGTTTGTACTTATGTGTTTGTGTGTTCATTAACTCTAATGTGTGTGTATGATTGTATGCTAGCATGTATGTTTTAACGTTTTAGTGTTTTTGTAGGGTGAAATACATTTAAATATTGTGTTTTTGTTTGTATGTGTATGTTAATATGTATTCGATTTGTACGTTTGTATTAACTGTACGTAGTGTTCATGTTTGTATGTTTGTACGTATGTATTGTGTGCTTGTATAGCTTTATAGCAAATGAATTTGAATGTTTATGTTTAAAGCGTTAAAGCGTTTTTTTGTTTGTATTCGTGTTTTTATTTGTTTGTAAGTTTGTTTCTTGTATGTCAATATGCCTGTTTGTGTGAGCTTGGGTATATGTTTTAAATACATACAATTTTATGTTTTAGTTCATTTAGTTCCTTTTATGCAGTTATGTACTTGCTATTCGTATGTTTGTGTTGTGTTTGCTCGTGTTTTGCTTTTGTAGTTTTACTGTTTTGTATAGTGAACTCCAGATAAAATTTGTGTGCTTGTGTATTTAGGTTTGTGTTTGTATGTTTGTTTGCATGTGAGGGAGAGTATGAACATAGATATCTTACGAAATAATAATATATAATAATAATATAATAAACATATAAAATATATAATAATAATAATAATAATAATAATATAAATTAATTATATAAATTAAATTAATTATATTATAATATAAATTAAAATAATTAATTTTATTTAATAATAACAATAATATCCAACCAACAATCCATAACTTTACAATAACCTATAACAATACCTAATACAATTAATAAATTAATAAGTAATTAATAATAATAATAATCTTATAATAATAATATAATCAATTAAAAATAAAATAATAATAATAATAAAATCATAATTTGAATAATAATAATAATAATAATAAACGTAGAAGACCCAGGAGAGGAGTGCGGGAGTAGAGTGGCAAATTCTATACTCTATTTTTATCCAAAGGAGCAAATGTATGCTTTATAGCAGACTGAATAATAATAATAATAATAATAATAATAATAATAATAATTAATAATAATAATAATAATAATTAATTATAATAATAGTTAATAATAATTATAATACATAATAATATTATAATAATTAATAATAATTAATTAATCAAACTAGAGTGAGGGAGTAGGGTCTCTCAGTCCTTTAAAAGATGAAACTTTTGAGCCTCTTGCTTTTAAATTGAAGATATTGGAGAGCGCTCCTAGCTCAGTGGTAGAGCACTCGTCTAGCAAGCGAGGGGTGGCCTCCCAAGTTATGAAGACTGGGTTTGGAGCAGAGGATGTGAGCTATTCTTTACGTAACTCTAGCTTTCGTCGCAGCTCAGTACGTTATATGCTAGTATCGATTGCTCTGTTGCTTTTATAGCCTCAATGGAAAAACTTTCCGGCATCGGCGATAGGCTTTGGCCAGAGACTAAGTCGGTTGTTCGTTAGGCCAGTGTTTTCCCTCAAGGATCTTTTCTCGAATAGGTCCGACTGACAGGACGCAAGTTCTTCCTGGGGGCTGAAGGAAGGGAAGGAAGGAAGGAAGGTTTCTGTTATGTTGGCCATTATCACTGAGAAGGTATGTCTCATAAATAAATAGGTAAATACTGGTAGTAGGTGATGTTTCTGGTTTTAGTCTAAGGCTAAATTAGTTCCCTTACTTTCTAAACTCCTCTCTAACTCTTCGTATCTCTGACACGGGATTGTTGATGCTCTATCTCTTTACTATAGATTACAACGGGCAGGTGCTGAAGTTATTGACTGTCTTCGCATCATCCAACATTGCGCACACTACGTAGCACAAAGGGTTGCCCTGGTGCTCGATGCATATGTTCTTATGTAATTATTGGGTGAAACTTACCAGGCTTGTTCATTGTGTTGCTTCCTTCTTTCCAGCCACCTCCCTTCTGTGGAACTTTCTGCCTTTATCTGTTTTCCCTGCTGTATTAAATCTCCCTCTCTCTCAAGTGCCTCCGTTTTGCATTACTCAGAGATCTTTTGTACTCTGAGACTGGTGCGCCTCGTTTTCACTCCAATACATTATAATCTCATTTACACAGTGGTTCAACAAAAGAAATTTTACTTCTATTTTTTCTTGCTGAGGATAGGTGTCTTGATTTCCTTATAACTGTTTTTTTTGAGTTAATGCTGAATTCAGAAATCGTTGGATTTTGTCCTGTCACGTCACGAGTTTGGGGTGCTACTTCGACACGGTAAACATGGAAAAAAAATTGCAAATTAAATATTTTATCGGTAACAGAGACAAAACGGTTGGGTATCAACAAACAGATAATCTAAATAAAATATTCTTGCCCAGGTATGTAGGCTGTAAAATTTTATTTAATGGACAAATAATAAAAATAGAGAGTGTTTTTCAATTTAGTGAAATGGTAAAAAAATTTGCGTTTTCTAGTCTATCCTGCTTGATACTAACTAGCAGGCAAAACTCGGTCCGTATAGAACAAGACAACCAATATAATTTTGATTCAAGCGCAAAGTACAAGACTACATTAAGAAGCAAAGTGCTCTGTAATGACGGTCATTAAAATTTTACTGATATTAATTTTTTTTTAATATCTTTCGTTCGCCATGTAGAGACTAAAAAAGCGCCTCCATATCTCTCTCCATATATGAATATTACACTTAGCCAATATTTTTTTTAAATTAGGTTAGGTTAGATTAAAAGTTTTGTCATAAAAATTTTTATACGTAAAAAATCATATATTAATTCTGTGTATACTTAACATTCAATATCTTTATATTATATCTTTACTTGGATCATTATTATTACACCTACTAAGACTGTTTAAATAGTTGATCTATTTGAAAGTATCACCCTAATAACGTCTTGACTTATAAAATTCGTATTATTTGTTACAATTTTTTATTAACAACATGTGGCAAAGTTGCTTCATAGTCAACCCATTTTAAAACTTCGATTACTTTTAAAAGAATTATTGATTTTTTTACTACGATAATCTCACATATCACAATTGATTCCCCAACCTAATAATAATATATAATAATATAAATTAATAATAATTAATATAATAATAATATTTAAAATATTAATTAATATAATAATAATTAATAATAATAATAATAATATTTATCATAATTTAGACGTAATATAATAGTTATAAATTAATAGTGAAAGTATAGAAATTTTTATTATTTCAAGATATTGAATAATACTTCTTAAAATAATTATTCACTAACAAAAAATACTAAGATGGGAATTCACCTTGCATATATGTATTATTCAATAATTAAATTTATATATCATATTAATATATAAATAATATTATATATTAATAATATAAATATTAATAATGATCTCTATATTTATATCAATAATATATTCTAAATTAAAAATGCCAAAAAAAAATAGATTATAAATATTTAAAAAAATTAAAGTATATCGCTTCACACAATGTGTCCAAAAATAGTCATTAAAATAATAAAATGTGTTAACTAATCAAAATTAATACTTTATTATATATTGTACTATCATTCTGAAATCTATTTTCAAGAAGTAAATATGATGTCCACTATTATTCTCAGAAATGTATGGTGCTCAATAAGTTCCGGAGAATATAGACTCTCTATGAATTGATTAAATGCGATTACCAATTGCTCCATTCCTGGAAGTGGTTTTACATAAATTGAGTACAGAGCTCGGCTTATCCTTCTACTCATGATAGCTCGACTTTCGTATCCGAATATTCTTTTTCCTTTGGTGAAGCTTAAGAAGAAGCTTTTATATTCTCTGCTGAGATCATTCTTTCAGGAACTTTAATAGAGACTTTGTTGTAAAGGACTTTGAACATTATTTGTTTAGCAATTATATTTCCGTGCCTCTCAATAACTTCGAAGGCTATCTTCAAGGTCAAAGTAAAGGAAATTTATTACTTTTTTTTGTCTTGTAATATATTTTGATTAATAGTTAACTTAAAATAAGAATAATTGAAAATATGCTCCAAATATTTTTAAATATATTTAATACATATAAATTAAATTACTTCATAAATTTATGATTCATAATGTTCGTTTTTCATACAAAGCTCTGTTAAGTCTGAAGAAATGATACTTAAGAGGAATAGTCTTTACTTATTAGCTTTATCAAAGGGTGAAAAAAGAATTCGACGAATGCTGAACTCTAGAGAGGATATAGAGTCCGACGCTCATACTCAGTGAACCTCCTAGGATAGGCTGTAGCCCCTCCTAACTTTAGTAAGTGTTTTATCGAACTTATTGGACCCAAAACATTATACCAATTGTATAAATGAAAATAAAACCGCCCTATACTTCTTTTTTTTATTTAATAGCCTATGTATTGTGTATTTATCTAAAATATTAGATAAATATATTAGTATTATTAATCATATTATTACTATTTAATATTATTTATTGTATATTTATTCAATTTTAGAAATAATATAATAATATATTATAATTAATTATATAATAAATTATAATATATTATATATTTTATAATATTATTATTATATATATAATATAATTAAATATATATTATTATTTAAATAATATAATAGAATATATAATGATATTTTATAATATATAATAAATTATATTATATTATAATATTAATATGAAGCAATTAAAATTTAAATTTATGAAAAATAGTATTAATTATATTATAAATATATTAATTTTTTTAAATATTTAATAAATATTACTAAATAAATAGTTAATTACACATAAATACCTAAATATAATCAATTTTTCTTCGTAGATATATATTACTAAATATTCTATTTAGATGCTATGCATCAACAAAGCTGGAGCCTCACATTGTAATATATATAATTGGTTGCAATATCTTTTACATTACAGCTTGTCATACTCAGTACTGCAATCTTTTCAGATAAATATTATTATCAACTACTTTTTTTATTTGTTTGCTTAGTGTTTAATGCATTGGCAGTGTTTAGCCTCCAAACAACGAATTTGTTAATATCGTTAAAAAAACATACCGAGATAAATTAGTAATGCGTGTTGAGGTAGCCACCAAATGACATCTATGCATCCCTTAATGCGAACTATGGTGTTAGGCTGTGAATGCAGTGTATTGTAAAGTAGGGAGTAGCGGGACGATTTTACGATTGATTATTAAATATTCCACCCATTATAGATATTCCCCATTTTTTTTAGAGGTAAATTGTATTGAATTTTGGGTTTTAGTGTATATGGTGATTTTCAATACTTAGAATTATTAGGTGGATGATTTTTTAGGTGAGAGATTAAGTAATTTGCCACCAATTTCCATTTTAGGAATTCTTGGATCAATAGTTAATGGTGAATCTAGGAGTTGACGGTACATTGGTAATATAGTGTCTGTCCATGCGTTCTCAAATCATTAATAATGATCCCAAATAAACAAGTTTAAGAATTTAACTAAGTAGATAAGTATTTTTTTATGATACGTTTATGTTAATAATATCTATTATATATATATATTTTAATAATTTTCATAACAGAACCACTATATATATATTATATATATATATATATATATTTATACATTGATTGATAATTTAGTTCGTGTTGAAGGAACTCTCCGATTCATTATTAATCTATATTATTTATTATTAATATTTATATTTTAATATATATATTTCTTAAATTTATATATTTATATAATATATTTATTTATAATATTATAATTATTTATATTATTTTATTTATATTATATTATATTACATTAATCTGTTTGTGATATTATCCACACCCTTTTTGTCTTACTCTAGTTTTTCAACGGTTCTGCGAAAAAAATTTTATTATTATTTGTTGCAACATTTTTTTAATTGTTTTAACAGTTGAATTTAGTGACTTACATCCAAAACTTAGATGCTATACATGGACAAAAACCAACACGTAATTTTATTGTAAATATGTTATTGATATTATATCTGATAAATTACAAAAAACTCAAAATATAATATCCATATATTATTTCTTTGTCTATTATGTTTATTGGATTTATTTTAATTTTATTTGCGATCTATTGCTCGTTGTGTATAGTTTTGTCAAGGATTTTATCCTGTAAATAAAATTAAATGTATTATGTATAATATAATTAATATATAATTAATGATTTTTGGTATATTATGGTTTCCGGTGAAGTATTTCATTTGGTTTATTACTTATCTTTGAGAATTTGGTCAGACCTCCGAATATGCTCCTCAATCCACTACATGATGCGACTCAAGTTTGCATTAGGGCCCAGAAAGCGCATTACGTTTGGTTGCCCTCGTTCGGGATTCTAAGTCGCAAATACCTAGAGTTAGTTCTCCCTATTTCCCCTCCATTAGAATTAGGCTAGTGACTCCCCCATGAGTAATTTTGCTCCGAACCTTTTATTTTTATATAAATTAAAATTCATTCCTACCCTCGCGCCCAATACACCCAATGAATAATAAAAAGCGGCTTAATTACGAGAAAGTTTTAAAATGTTAAGCCAAATAGATAATTAAGAATCTGAGTAGGAATGACCTGGGACGCGATTTTCCTCACTGTGCCAAGGGGCGTCCGTGACACGTAGAGTCACCGAAGCCCTGTTCCAATAAATTTATGGCCTGCCAAATACATTAGGAAAAACTTTGTTGTAGGACAATTCATGTCCCTTTCGTAGTACATAATATAGTAGCTCTAAATATTACACTATATGAGAAAGAATATATATATATAGCTTATAGTTAAATAATTAAAGCCTGCCAAAAATAATCTTCTTCTTCAGTATCTTACGTACTATATAATATATGGCCTATTTATATATAATCACTATGAGTTAAGTGATAGAAGCTGTTTTAATATAAAATATATATATATATAATAGCTATACTTTGGTACTAATAATATAAATCTTATCTGTTTCAGTTCTTATCGTATATAGTATTTAAATAGGGCTAGCCATGCTTGTAACAAACGTTAGCGGAAGAAAATAAGACGCCTTTGATTTGATCTTTTCAAACCCAAAGACCTCCTTCCCAGTTCCGATTGTGGCAGAAAAATTACACTAAAAAACGAAGTGGCTTAAATTACCCTCTCTTATTTTTATTTTCTGTTCTAGGTTTGTACAGAGAAGTTGCTTTTAAACCTCCACTAGGATAAGCCTTAGGTTCCTTATTATTTGTATTCTGTGTAGAGATATATAGATGTATTATAATATTAATATAATATATAATATATATATATATATATATATATATACTTATATTATTATATATAATTTATTATATATATATATGATATATATATATATATATATAATATATATATATATATATATATATATTATATATCGTTTATATTTCCATTTACTATTCTAAATATTAAATTCAATATATATAATATATATATATTATATATAATTATATTATATATATATATATAATATATACTATTAATCATTATTATTAGTATATATATATCTTGTTTAATTGTATATCATATCATCTGCTGGTGAGTGTATCAACTTAGTGGACCAATTCTCTTGCATTAAAGGTGGATACAGCGTATGTTCCAACACAAGTTAAGGTCTAACAAGAAACAACAGCGAATATGCAGATAAATCATGCAAAATCAAACATTATCTAAATTGTGAATTACTTTAAGATTTTGCATAAAAAGAATGAATTTTGTCATCTTAGACTAGCAGAGACCCTTCTTATAAGAAAACATAGACCGATTGTAAACATCAAATATAATTAAATATCCGATCATGTTAATATTTTTACTAGAGAAGAAAGAAAGAAAAAACACGCTTTAAATTATGAACCTCACATTTCACTTTCGCCTATTTCAAATAATAGTAATCATCTTACTTATCATATTTGTAAAAATTGCATTTATATTAATTTTAATTTTAGATTCGTCGTTAAATAAAGTTATATCCTTAAAAAAATTATTATTATTATTATTATTATTATTATTATTATTATTATTATTATTATTATTATTATTATTATTATTATTAATATTAATATTAATATTAATATTAATATTAATATTAATATTAACATTAATATTAAATTTATTGATATTAAATTAATATTGAACATTAAAATTAATGGTTAATATTAAAATATTGAATATTAATATTTAATATTAATATTAATATAAATTTAAATAACTATTAATTTTAAAATAATATAATATTAAGAATAAAGATTTAATATTAATATAATAATATTATTAATTTAAATATTAATTAAATTTTAAATAAAAAAAATATTAATAAAAAAATTAATTTAATATAATTTAATATTAATATTAATATTAATATTAATATTAATATTAATATTAATATTAATATTAATATTAATATTAATATTAATATTAATATTAATATTAATATTAATATAATATAATATTAATATTAATATTATTATTATTATTATATATTAGATTCATAGTATGATTTTCATAATCCCAAAGATCATAAGAAATCTTTATTTTGACTTTTTTATTTTTATATAATTTTATCATATTATATATTATTATTTATTATTATTAATTATTATTAATATATTATATTATTATTATAATTATAGATAATGAGCAGAAAACCAATACCAAAAATTTCTACCAGACTTAGTTTTGTGATAAGGTTATTAAATTTAATAATATTATATAATATATTTATAATGATATATATATTTTATATTATTATCATATATATATAGGTTATATTAATATATATTATAATTATTAATTTATAATTTAAATTTAATTAATTATAATTAATTATAATTAATTTTAATTATTATTAATTATTAGATTAATTATATATTAATATTATATAATATTTATGATATATTATTATTATTATTATTAATTGTATTAATTATTATTATTTTATAATATATTATTAATATTATTCATTATATTTATTTATAATATTATTATATTAAATTATATAATTTTATTATTATATTTAATTATAAATTATATATTTTATTATCTAGTAAGAATAAGTATTTTTATATTATAGAATTATATAGCTATATAATTCAATTGTTAGAAAGTCGATTACTTAATAATAGAATTGAGAAAACATATTTGCGGTTCGTTATTAAGATCTTGGTTAGCGGCTGTTTAATTATTCAAAAAGGTAGAATATCTATACGGAGACCAATTAAAAACTCACAAGGATTAGATAATCAGTGACTTCTGTTGGAAAGACATATGATATTGGTAAAGCAGCATGAAGAAAGTTTAAGAGTAGAGAGTTCAAGTTTATCGAAAAAATTTATACATGTTACATTGTTGTTTATATTTGCTATATTATTAAATTTTACATATTTAATTATTTAATTTAATTTAATATATTTATTTTTTGTAAATTTTATAATTAATTTTCTGAATACTCATCAAATATCTATATTTCATATTATATATTATATTATATTATTTAATTATATGATTATATATTTAATTATTATATTATCATATTAACTATTATTATTATGTAATAATTATCAATTATCATGTATTGTATTATTATATACATTTAAATATAATTTACATTATATATGATATAATTAATTTATTTATATATTGTCATATTATTAATTTAAAAGATTTGAAAATATACATTATACATATACATATAAAAATTTTATATTTATTAATTTATTATTAATAATATATTATTACATTAATTAGTATTATCATTTTATAATATTATATATTATTATAATAGGGAGTGTACATAACACCATTAAAAACTATTTGTCACAGCTAAAACAAATGGGGACTCAATTTTGGTTTAGCAAAGGCGGAAAACTATTTTAATCTAAAACAATTTCATAGCGTAAAATTCCAGAAAAATTGGAGGCTACTATATTCATGTGCTGACACTTACATTGATTTAATTCATTTCAGTTGCCTACAGCCGTAACATTTATGTGATGATGTTAGTTGGGTTGGTCTGAGCCAGCATTTTGAACGAAGCGCACGCACCGACCGCCACTCGCACCACTACAGTCATTTTTTATGGCACGCACATGTCAGCAAATCACTCATCTATATTAAAAGTTCACTCAGTTCAGCGGTACGCTGGAATTTATTTGGCGCACGGGCAACTCGCAACCAAAATGGTTTCTCCACCACGCTACCGTCAACGTGGTGCGTCGGCCTTAGCCTTTCTAGAGTTAGTTGCACTTGAGCTTTGAAATTTTACTTTTATTAAACGAATTTGTGTTGAAGCTTTGAGGAGTTTGATATAATATAAGAAGTCGAACCTTCCTTCAAATACACAGTAACACCTCAAATCTTTTTGGAAATTCTGTTACTCACGAGAGCGATAGCTAATCTTAATCGAATTGATAAATGTGATTCTTTGCTTTAAAAAGATTTTTTGCGCAAAGATCCGATGAAAGTTTTTCAAG
>JABUQX010051370.1:0-7500 GCA_015478945.1 Trachelipus rathkii | reverse complement strand
AGAAGTTTCAGTCTTTGAAAACAATGGCAATTCCTCAATTCCTGAAAATTTTGTGGCTAATTGGACGAGAAGAATGATATACAACGTAAACATAATATTTTTGGGGAAGGATAAAAAAGTTGAATTCAACTCTCCATTCCATGAAGAATCCCCTTGGCTATGCACTTTGAATAATTCGATAGTCTCTCTTCTTTCTTAGCAATAGCCATTTTTAAGGAATCAAATTAGCATAACGGCATATTTAAAAAGGTTCATGAAGTTTAGAAAACCACAATGCCCCCCTTTCTCTTTTTCCTCACTCTAGGTGTGAGTTGACCCCTAAAACTAAGCCATTTGATTTAGAGGTCAAAAGATTATCGGAATAATTCGAAGGTGGCTAATGGTTTTTATTATAATGTAAAGTATTAGATTTTAAAACCTACTATGGATGTCAGTAGAAGCCTTCAGTTAGTTTTCAAAAGCTGTCTTATTAGAGAATCCAAAGATGATTTAACCCAGTCTGCCAATAAAGTTAGACGAAAGATACGAGCGTTGGTCAGCATTGAAATCTACCAAAATGTAGCTTACAAAGAAGAGACAAAAAGAGTGACTAAAATGTAGCTTTGAAATTATTTTTCTTAAATAGTTAAGAACTTGAGAGAATTAAATTGCACACAAAAAATGTTGCAAACTGGTAAGAAATCAGAAGAATGAAGGTACTGAAATCGACGATCTAAAATGGTAAACTCGTGACCAAAAATACACCTTTGTGCCTAAATGGTATGTCATCTGATCCGAAATAAACTATTGGATAGAGAAAGACTGAGGTAACAAAACCCATTTAGTATTGGAGTATTTTGGCATCTTGGAGTATTTTGGCATCTGAATTTTGGTTAACAAAGGATGAGATTTTTTTTTATGAGAGTTTTGTAAGCAGTGGAATGAAAATTAAAATAGAAAATACTCAAATATTGCAGGAGTTAATGAAAATTTAAAATTCTGATCATCTAAGAATTTCAATAGGTTACTGACGGACAGAGCACTAAAGTCAGAAAGTATTCGTCATTGGTGAGATACTGTAGAGATGTATTTAGAGAAAAGGATATGCTATTTAAAAATCCTTGATATTTATTTATTCTTTAAAAAAAACTTCATAAAAGCTGTGAAAATGATTTAAACAATTTTTTTATTTGATGAGGTCATAGACTTAATAAGTATATACAACAACCAAGTACCAGAGAAGAGTAGCGTGGTAGTATGAAAATGTTGTCACAATTAGTCTCCTCCTACAATCAAAAGGTCCAGGAATCAATTATTTTTTCCTTTTTATAGGTAATATATACATTTATGAAAGATCGGATATCCGGTAACTATTCGGCTATCAGATCTTTCTCTCCAGTTTTAGCTAACCTGCTATCCAGGGGGATGTTACTCTCCGCCGGATATTCGGCATATATAGTGCATATATATTATATTATATACTTTCATTATATCCTGGTAGCGTAAACCTATGCCATGCAACATTTATAATATATAATATATATACTATATATACTATATATATTATATAATATATATAATATATATATACTTTATATATATATATTATATATATATATATATATATATATATATATTATATATATATTATATATTATTTATTTTTTTTTTATTTATTTTATAAAAGTTCACACCTCACGGGCATAGCCCTATTCTAGGAGGGGAACTTATCTAGGTAATTTATACCTAGAATCCGGACCAGGGATCGAACCGGGCCCTTGCCATGCGACTCTGTCGCTCTACCGATATTTTTATAACACCTCCTTTAAAAGAAATACCTGTTCTTTAATCTATATCATTTAGGGACTATATCCCCACTTATCTATATAATATTATTATATATATATATAGTATATATTAATATGCTCACATAATTAGATTCTAATACCTTTTGTCTTCTATACTACGATATGTAGTATATTACCTGAGTCTATTAATGTGATATATAGAGTGACTGCTATACTATATATATATATATTATATATATATATATATATATATAATAGATATATTATATATATATATATATATTAATAATCCACATATATATATATGAGTGATAGGAAAACCTGTAAAGTTAATTAGTATTCATTGATGAACAAGATAAATCATCTGAGTTATTATAAATTATTAATTAAATCCTTTTAAGAGACACTATAATAAGTTTTAAGTGGTTTCCACCGCCTCAAAGGTAATAATTTAAATAATTAATAGATATAAGACTAACAAGTAATAATCAATGAATCCACCGAGCTAATCTTCATTTTACTCTTATACATTATTTCATGGATTGAGATATAATAATAATAATTAATAATAATAATAATAATAATAATTGAATAATGATAAATGATAATGATAATGAATTAAATAATCGTGATATGATAATGAGTAATGATAATGATAATTAATGTATTGTCCAGTGATTAGATTATAATGATGATGTATTACCAGACTATAATACTGTTAATCCTAATAATAGAACTTATGAAAACCTAAGTAATATTTATTACAAATAATAATTGTCTTAAAAAGTATGATGAAAAATAGCATTGACAATGTGATAATGATCGATGTGTAAATTGTGTATTGAATGCATTTATTCAGTGATAATAATTTGATAAGATTTTTAATGATAATGATATATTCAATCATAATGACATTTAAGTAATATATCGTGTACTATTTTTCGATAATCGATATAATGATATATGAATAAGTTTGAGATTGAGATCTGAATATCTCAATGTGTAGATTTCAATAAATTTTTCACTCTCGAATTAATATTACACTATTAATTATATAAATAATCAATTAACATAATTGTCCAAATTATAAATAATAATTAAATTATTACATAGTAATAAATTTCAATAGAACTTGATATGCTTTCTAGATAGTCCATCTAATAATAATATATTTGATATACACTTTAAAATTGTAATTTAAAACATTAAAACTAAATGAACACAGTGATCAATATAAGTAATAATTAATAAATATAATACACACTCAATAGACCTACTTTACTGCTTGTACACACTCTCGTACCCTCGCGTGTCTTGTCAGTATATGATCCACACTCTATATACTCTCTCCTCTCTCCTCAAAATTATTTAATAATCAGTTATGTTTGAATGACAAAATCAATGATTTTTCTTATATTGTCAACATTGACAAAATTAGACTTATAGAAAATTTGTCTCCACTGTAGTACGTATTTTTTTTATTTTATTGTTTCATCTTCCTTTCTTACGATACATTGAACAATTTGTTGAAACATTTTATTTTTTATAATATTTTTAAAGTCATTTTCTCACTTTTGCAATTGTTACTTAAAATTTTTATACCACATTATTAGGTACCTTTATGTTTACCACTACATGTTGTTGTTCACTTATTTACAATGCCTAACTGTCCGTAAGTGTTATTTTTCTTATTAATAAATATATTTTAATGACAAAACTACAAATATTTATAGTTCTCAAAATCAGGTTGTCGCTCTTGGATATAACTAAAGATACGCTCTGCTCTTCATAGGTGATACACCATTGGCAAAATATTTGTTTTCTGCGCTTCTCAAAAAAGGGTTCAAACTCTCATACATAAGTATTTGATACCACTAACCCATATGTAGGTCTATCTCCACCAACCCCAATTGCCGCCTTTTCTTTACGTTCGGGTGTAAATTTCTATGATCACAAACTAATCCCCTTTTACTACAATGCACTAAACACCTTATATTAATACTTTAGTATGAGCTATTGAAAAACTACTGTAGACATTATATCAAAGTGCACTTGAATAAATACTGGTCTCTCGATCAACTCTTCGGCTGCCGCAAAAAATGTATTTTTAAATTATCAATCCTCTCATTCAAGGTCTTACCTCAAACTGGAAAACCAGCCTAGATCAACTATTTCTGCAATCGTGGATTTTATCCAGTGGGCTATGACTATGTGCGTGAATACAGCGTCACGATTCTCAGTCCTTAACTAACCCTACATATACTCATATGCATTCCTAGCACTATTTATCATCAGTGCCAACACACAGAATAATGTTTTAATATTAATTTTGGTTTTTTTAAATACTTCTCTTTGCGCAAAGTATAGTTATACTCTAAAAACTGATGAATAGTCTGAGTAACGCATATGAAGCATTATTCTTTGAAGTTGGCTCTCTTTATTCTACACTCATTGAGTCCCATGAGACTATCTGCCAATTGAACATTTAAATAAAATAATTGGCATATATTTTTGTGATGTCCTCAATAGTAACTATGTTTTCGTGACTCTTTAAGTGTCCTTATCAGAGTTTGCACTACATAACCACTACTCCATAATGAAACATTTTAAAATAATTTTAATATTTTTCAATATTGGTTTATAAAGCATGTATAGTAATCTTAAGTACTTCCTTATTATGATTACACTTTCAATAGTACTCCGCAATTACATAAGAACATTTAAATAATTTTATATTATTATTGATATATATATGGCTTAAAGCTAATAATTAGCCTCTTTATAGGATTATATATGTTACTTTACGATATTTATACCTACACTCATTAAGGTTCAACACTTCGTGAAATCAATTAAAAAATTTATTATTATTTCTAATAGATTAAGCATTGTGTATATCTTAAGCTTCCTTTCTGTATATTTAACCTAACTCAATAGTCACACTCGTGGAATATACATTATAAAATTAATTTTATATTTTGTAGATGACGTTAAATATTATAAGTGGAGAACTTGTTCTTCTTTAATTGAAAAAGTTAAAATTTGCATAAATATTAGCTCACTCAGATATAAAATTAAATGAATGTGGTGGTATAGATTATTTATTGAGACATTACCTCTCTTTTATTGAATTACATCTCATAGCCGTACAATCAGTCAGAATAAACATTTTATATATAATTTTATTTTAGTATATATTATTCTAATCAGATAAGAATGCAGGTCGCTACGTCTCCTTTAATATTACACTCATATAGCCTCACTCAGAACATTTAAATAATTTTTATTAATTTTCATGTTTAAGGAACAATTTATACATGGGGTAAAAATTACTGAAAATGGAAATAGTCTACACCTAGATACAGTAGATTACTAATTTTATATTTTGATATATTATATAATTGGCGTAAGCATATGTGCCATCTTAATAATTATACTTTTCTTGTATTACCCTACCATTAGCCGTGACATACATACTCAGAACTCAATTTATAATTATATAATTTACATTGCTGTGGAATTATTAGTAATCGAAATGACGGAATACTGAAAGTATGAAATTATACGATTGCTTCTATAAATTACATATGGGCACATTTAAAACTATTATTACTATTTATGCAAATTCAGGTGACTTTTTAATCTCATTTATTACTTGTACGAAATAAGTTATTATTGTAAGAAGTTTGTGTCAATATAGTAATGTTTTCCCTATATTCTTCTTCTAATCTTTCCTATCCAAAAAATATATATGTTATCGACTTTTGAGGTATTCTTTTGAAAGTCTTTTCACTTTTGGAACCTTTCTATCTCCGTGACCATCTAACATTGTTACTACGTTAACCGTATATATTGTGTATAAGGAAAGTAATAAATGGGAAAAAATTATATGAAGTAACATTGGAATTTCTCATAACTTTAATTATAACAACACAACTACAACACACATATATATATATATATATATATATATATATTAATATATATAATATTATATATTTAAATATAATATATTATATATATATATAGTTTTTTATATATATATATATATTTATATATATTATATATATATTATATAATATATATATATTATATTTATATATTAATATCTAATATATAAATTATATTATGATAAGTGATAAAAATCATAAACTTTCGTATATATATATATATATACCTCAGGAGATGTTTAGATGGTGTGATCCAAACAATGAACTCTACTTTCATACTTATCATAGTTCCATTTCTATACTATAATGAGTATTATATTTAAGTAACTAGACTACTATTATTCTCAATGTAGTATGTAATTATATATTATATAATAATTATTAGTTTGGCACCATATTACCTCGAGCCTACGTGACTCTATATATGGATCTTACTATTAATTTAGCACAGTCTCTTTATTAATCCATAAACATAAATTATTTACTGATGAAATTCTATAATTTAGGTCTTTCGAGTTATTTATATATTGATATGAAAATAATATAGGGAAAGCCAAGCAAAAGTCCGCTAAATAAAAAGTATAAACTAAGCTCATATTTGTTATCTCGGCTAAATTGAAAAAATGTATATAGTATAGGGGGGACTATAATAGTAGCTATAGACAATTAAAACCCTATAACTTCTTAGTTTCCCCCCTCAATTAACTTTATATATAACTGTTATATTCTCCTCTATTTTCAGCTCAAGGTAGTAGTAATGTGGTAAGTGTATTATTGATTGTCAATGATCGTTATGTTTGTATATAGGGTGATTGTTAGTTTTCATGTGATAATATAATTTGAAAATAGGTAACGTCTTCACTTCCTATTAATTCAGCTTATGGTTTAGGCTCCCATTACCCAAATCTTGAATAAACTAAAACTAATATTCATTTCTCTCTCTCTCTCTTCTTCTTGCTTTTTCTCTCTCTTCTTACTCTATATCTCTCTCTCATCATTCTGACTAAGGACAGTATGTATCAAGAGCATTTCTTTCATTACCCAATTGACATATACTCTCTCTCTCACCACATATATATATATACCATAATTCAATTTTCTTTTATCTCCTCTTACATAAAGAGATGATCACCAACTATTTTGTTACCTCTTATTATGGATTGTCTTCGTTTGAGTTCGTGATGCTCGCGTGAGCCAAACAATTATAACAGCTTTCAGTATAGTTTATGTGGAAATAATTGTTCTCAATAATAATTAAAAGTTTTTATTCTTTTTTTAAGCGCCAGGAAATAACCTTGGTAAGATAATGAAAACTCGTCCTACACAGATCTCTAATCGTCCTGGAGGATGAAACCCAGTATTCTTGGTATTTTTCCTAGTCCACGAGTGTTTGAAGATGCTCGACTTATTTTCCTGTAATATATTGCTCTAGATATATCCTTTTTTTATTGCTCAACTTATTTTCCCCGATAGCTTTCTTATATGTTTCCTGTTCCACTACTTGAAGTTCTCGTTAAGAAAGACCTCACTAGCTGCGAGGAAACGTTTCTGTCAATTTGAGCAGGCCTTGGGGGTTTAACCAAATAAAACCACATAGGGTCGAGTCCCTCAAATATATTCTATCATCTTCAGGCATGTGAGCTTCTTTCCTAGATAGTGGAACCTATACTCGTGTCATTTTTTCAAATTTTCCTTTCTGTAATACCTTTATTTCCAATCAATGCAGTTAGGTTCATCGTAATAGTTAACTCATCTTCTCTCTC
>JABUQX010051369.1:2500-17500 GCA_015478945.1 Trachelipus rathkii | reverse complement strand
TTTTTATTTTTATTCTCTTTTCATAAGTTTCAAGAACGCAATTTTAAAAGTGGAACTCTCACTAGTGCCTCCGTAAGCGTTAGGATAGGTTAGGTTTAGTTAGGTTAAGTTAGGTTAAGTTAGGTTAGGTTAGGGTTAAGTTGTTTTGCTGGATTCGTTAGAGTAAACTAAATAACCAGATTTTTTTTTTCTTTTTTACCAATGTCAACCCATTTTTCTGTCAACCCAATTTCCTGTCAACCATTCGGGTATATTTCCACACATACTTT
The DNA here is from genome assembly GCA_015478945.1 of Trachelipus rathkii. Classification (NCBI taxonomy): domain Eukaryota; kingdom Metazoa; phylum Arthropoda; class Malacostraca; order Isopoda; family Trachelipodidae; genus Trachelipus; species Trachelipus rathkii. The sequence goes on along the minus strand of JABUQX010051369.1, from coordinate 17,231 downwards.
CCTTGGGGATTTAGTAGTGCTGTAGATCAATAACCTGCTGTAGAGTGAAGGGTATACGAAGAATCATTCCTGATAAAATAGCGTGTCCTTTTCGTATTAATTTATTCAGCACCTTTTCAAAATTTTCTCCAACTTTTCTAAGTCAAAGGTCAGTTACCCTTGACCCTTTTGAGGCCGATTCTGTTACACATTTTCATTTTCGAAATCTTGAATCTTATCGGTGACATTGGAGTCCATTTTCTTTTTGATGGGGTTCAATTAAAACATTTTTCCTTCCTTATTAAATTGTTCAAATAAAGTTTTACCACGGAAACAAGATGAAATGGAGGAGCATTTTTAACGAGCAAAAGGAAACAGTTTTAAAATGGCTAATTAGATTCTGAAAGCATAATGGCGTAAGAACAGTTAAAAATAAGTAGTTAACTATTGGGAAAGCGAGCAACCATTTGCTAAAGAGTTAGGTAGTGAGAGATAGATTTCATTCAACAGCGATAGAAACTAAATTAAAAAGGAACAAAGGTAAAACCTAAAAATGAGGTAAAGAAAATAAATCAACTTATGATGAAAGATAATGTTCTAATGTTCAAAATGTTCATTATTGAAAACTCAATAATCGGACATTGATTATATTTAGGCATAACAGAATTGGGTCGGAAGAGTTATCTCAAGGAAATTCTGCTATAAGAAATTCCAGCTTCCCACTGACGGAAATATAATCCCAAGAGCCAAAAAAAATTAAAACTAGATTGCTAGCCTAAACCAAATCTAAAGCTTCTTTCTATCGATCATACTAAGATTTATGCAAGAATGTCGACGGATAAGTAGCAAGGCATCAATGGAAATCGTTAAGCTTAAATTTTCTATACTGCTGCACTTAATAATAATAATAATAATAATAATAATAATAATAATAATAATAATAATAATAATAATAATAATAATAATCAATGATAATAATAATCATTAGTCAGACTCATTATTAATAATAATATAATCAAAATCATAAATAATGATAATAATAATAATAATAATAATAATAATAATAATAAAAAATAATAATAATAATAATAATAATAATAATAATAATAATAATAATAATAATATATTTACCTTGAGTATTCAAGAGCTGAATATTAAATTTTGCCTATCATTTCGCAATCTTCTTTGGTTTTGGTTGTTAATGCGTGATTTGTCTGACACCCGAACTCACCCCTTCCCCCTCTCTTCCTCCCAAAAAGAAAACAACAAAACATAGCAGCAACGGTTTAATAATGCAGGAGGAGTTTCATATAATTATTAAGACTGAATTATAATATATATTATATATATATATAATATATATATTAGATATATTAACATCAATATATATATATATATATATAAAAAATAATATAATATATATATATATATATATATATATATATATATATATATATATTATATATATATTATATATATATAGGCCTTATAGATATAGCCTATATATATATATATAATATATATAGATATATATACTATATATATATATATATTATATAATATATATAAAAATTAAATATTATTATTGTAGGGGTATATATAAAAAAAAATTATATGTAAATGTAAATTAATATATTCTGATATATATATGGTGAAGTTGCATAATAACGGACGAAAATCTATAGACTTTTCGAAGAACTTTATTTAGAATAAAAGTTTCATAAATATATGTAGAACTAAAAAACTTTTTTTTTTTTTTTTTTTTTCATTTTAATTATCGGAAATATTTATTTTCAAAATTTAGGGGCTCGAGCCGACGGGGACAAAGTCCCCCCCCCATCGTCCACCGGGAGGCCGAGAGACCCAGACTCCTGCCATCTTTGTGGTTTTCCCTATGGTATTCCTTTAGTTAAAGTAATTTACTATAGTGTAAAGGGAATTAAAATTATTCTCTTTTTAAAAAAAGGAATACCATAGGGTAAACCGCAAAGATGGATGGCAGGAGTCGGGGTCTCTCGGCCTCCTGGTAGATGGGGGGGATTTCGTCCCCCTCTGTCCCCCGTCGGCTCGAGCCCCCTAAATGGGGAAAATAAATATTTCCGATGAATAAATGCAAAAAAAAAATAAAATTATTTTTAGGTTCTACATATATTTATGAAACTTTTATTCTAAATAAAGTTCTTCGAAAAGTCTATAGATTTTCGTCCGTTATTATGCACCTTCATATATATATATATATATATATATATATATAATATATATATATAATATATATATATATATATATATATATATATATATATATATATATAATATATATATATAATATATATATATATATAATATATATATATATATATACTATATATATATATATATTGTAAATGTGTGTGTGTGTGAAGTTAAACCATGTGTGGTCTGTTACATTTTTAAAAAAATATATAGAGAGGCCTTTTACGTGTCAAACGTTTATTATCATAAATACATTTATTAAAGACATGAAATGTCTTTTCAAAATAAGCAAAACCGTTTTGAAATATAAACTTGGGCAGTTTGATATTGTGTTTTTATATATAAAATAAGCATTATACTTTTAATTACTCCTAGTTTGTTTAATTGCTTTTTCCGCCTACATTTCAAATCAATTTTCAGGTTGTTTTTATAGGGGGCAATTTCCTTAGAGACTAAAACACGATGGTAACAGAGAGGATAAACATAGGGCAAAAAATAGGACAAACTGAGTTGGCCGACGCGCCAGGTGCCGTGCGGTGCGTGGTGCGCACATTTTGTTGCGGTGCTGTGCCATGTGCCACACAAATCCAGTGTACCAGTGCGGTGCGGTGCGACAAAAATGACTTTTAGTGCGGTGCGGCTCTTGGTGCATTTACCCTGGTGCGGTGCAGTGCGGTGCGCAAAATTCCGGTGCTCGGCTAACCCTAATACAAACATAGGACAAAAAAATAGGACAAACGTAGGACAAAAATTCTTTAAAGTGTTGTCCCCTAAATTCTATTATAAATTCTTCCAATAACTCTTGTCTTCTATTTATAGTATCATAAATAAAAAAATATATATTCAACACTCATTCTAAATATTAAAATATCCAAATAAAGACGCCTTCAAAATAGAACCTCAAATATTTATTCTCCTCTGCATTCGAATTCTTAAATTCCATTTCAAATTACCTTTGAGTGTGAGTGTGAGTGTGAGTGTGAGTGAGTGTATTGTTAAATTTCATATTTGAGCATCTATGACAGTAGTGTAACAGTAGGTATAAAAACTCTTAAAATATTTTTTAACATAGATACTTCAAATCCAATCCGTTATATTACATTTACTCCCGTCAACACAATCCACTCAATTTAATGAATCAGGTCACGAAAAAAAGTACTCCGCATTTTTTGGGGGAGAAATGAAGGAACTTTTAACCAAATTTTTAAACCCTCTTTCATCTCAAGTGTCTAGACAGACCTCCTTTTAAATATTGATACCCATAATTATATGTAATTAAATAAGTATTTAATTGCACACAATCTGTGTTTCAATTTCGGTTACAAATGACGGAAATATTGAATGGATTTATTCATAAATGAAGTGAGCCAATTTTGTTTTAAAAGTTTTAAAATTAATTCAAATATAAATTTATATGTAGTTCCATTATTTGATACGATATATATATATATATATATATATATATATATATATATATATATATATTATATATATATATATATTAATATATAATATTATATATATAATATATATATATATATTATACTAAGGTAATATATACATATTATTATAGTTATAATATGGATATTACGATGGTATGAAATGAAGTAAGAATGGAGGCCAAGATGGTTGTTTAATATGGTTAATTATTTGAAGAAGTTTGATGAAGGTAACAAGCTTTTATATGGAAGGTTATAGTCTGAGAGATTGGATGGAACAGCAATAGTACCCTTCATATAAAGGGTATGGGGGATAAGAGGAACTGTAGGAACTATTGGGGAATTAGTTTATTGAGTGTATGTAGGGAAGATATATGCTGGCATTTGGTTGAAAAGTACGTCGAGGATGGGGAAGGATGACTGCAAGGACTGGCTTGGTGAAGGAACAATGCACTTTTGGAAGTGTAAAGATGTAGTGATCAATTTTACGTTAAAAATAAACTATTGAACAAAATGAGAGAGAGAAAGGATTAAATTGTTTTTAGGTTTTATGGACTTAGCAACAGGGAGTATTACTGATTAATAGGGAAGTTATGTGGCAGGTGTTAGTGATATATGGTGTTGCTGTTAGATTCATATGAATGGAATCAAACGTATGGATGTAGATAGTGAAGCTTTTGTAAAAATAAATGGAGTCGAAAGTGATTGGTTTAATATTATAGCGGAGTGAGCAGGGGAATGAATGTGTTATGTACTATTTGTTATTAATTTGTATATGGATGGGATATGATTGAATAGAATTAGCAGGTGGAGAGAGGTAGAGTTAAAGGTGTTGGAATGATGGATGAATGGAAGAGACGTGAGTGATGCTGTATTGGTTATGCTGTGGATGATTTTTGTGTGAGTTGAATCTGAAATTTGAGTATTGAAAGGATAGGTAGAAGGGTATGAAAGAGTATTTAATGTAGATAATAATAAGTAGTATGGTTGCCGTGAGTGAAGGAAAGTCCAGCAGTGGAAGATATGTTATTGCTGAGTGGGCACACTAGAACAAATATTGAGTTAAATATTTAGGACTAAATCTTTGAACGAATCAATAATGCTCATGCAGATTATGAAGTTGGGAAGGTTGTGAATAGGTAGGGGTTTAGCTGGTGCAATTAAATCCTTGGTGGATGTGGCTTAGGGTTTTTCATGAGGGTATGTTGTTACCTGCATTAATGTATGTAGATTATTAGTTGAAACTATGGTCATTAGCAATAAGAGGTATATCTAAAGGGTAACAAGTTGTTCATTACATGGAAAACTTATGGGCGCTATTAGGTTTTTGTGAAGGGATTTGATAAAATGAGGATGCAAGCGCATTACGGGATGTTGATGTGGTGGGAAGAAGGGAGCAAATGAGAAAATAAACTAGAGTACATTAGAGCTGGTTTTGGTCATATGGAAAGGATGGATGATAGTCGGTTGGTTAAGAGGATGTATGTAGTGAGTGTGCTGGGACATCGACTTCGACGGGGAGACCGAAGAAAAAGTTAGAATTGTTTAAGTAAAGGAATAATATAATGGGAAATAGAAAATGTTGAGTTTGGTCAGAGGGAGAGAAGAAGAAGGGTGCATCAATAGGAGGAATGGCAGGGTTTTGTTAGAGGGTTATATGCGTTTTTGGCATATGCCCAGGGGATGAACCCCACGTTGATGAAATACCACAATGAGGGTATGTCGCAGTCTTGTGAAACCTCAGGGTGGATTTTTCTGATTGCGACGATTTATCACTGGAGGTATAATGCGGGACTTGCGTATATTCTTCTAACTACTTTTCTGTTCCGGCTGTTGCTATATGTCTACCGCAACCTTCACCCCCAATCTCTGGGAGGTTGAGAATACAATTTAATGATAAATAATAATATAATTAGGGATAACTAATGTTTTTTAATAAACATAAATTAATAATATAAAATTAATACTATAATGGTAATAAATAATTAATAATTAATAATAATAATAAGTAATAATTATATAATAATGATAATGAATAATTATATGATATGATATGATATAATGAATGATGTTGTTTATATGAATGATATGATGATGATTGATGATAATTAATAATAATAATGATAATAATAATAAAATAATTAAATAATAATAAAATAATAATAATAATAATAATATAAAAACATTAATAATAAAATTATAATAATGGATATTTTAATTACTGAGTAACTAAAAAATAATAATAAAAATATTCAAAACAAAAATATGATTATAATAATAATATAAAATAATAATGATGATGGATGATGATTGATTGATGATGCATGATGATATGATGATTTAGATGCTGGAATAAATAATAATAATAATAATAATAAATATTAATAATAATAATAAAAATAATAATAATTATTAATAATAATAATAATAATAATAATAAAATAATAATAAATTAATCAAATATTAACAAGTCACCGTATGATGATGATGATGATTGATGATTGATGATGTTGTGATGATGATGATAGATGATGATGATGATATGATGATGATAATGATGATTGATTGATGAGATGATGATGATGATGTGATGATGATGAATGTGAATGATAATAATAATATATAATAATAATATATACAATAATAATTAATAATAATAATAATAATAAAATAATAAATAATAATATAATAATAATAATATAATATATAATAATGATTGAATGATTGATGATGATGATGATATGATGATTGTGATTGATGATGATGATGATGATGATGATATGATGATGATGATATATTAATAATAATAATTGATTATGAAAATGTAATTGATAATGATAATGATAATAATAATAATAATAATAATAATAATAATATTAATGTAATAATAATTAATAATAATAATAATAATAATAATTAATATAATAATAATATAATATAATAATAATAATAAACTAATAGAGAAAACGGTACGGACGGATAAAGAAAAACATCGCTTGTATATCGAACCATACACTTGTATGCGAACAAATGGTTTAATATTCATTAGTCTTAAACCTTTGGCCTTTTCACACTAGTATAAAATTTATTTATCCACTCTCTCTCTCCCCTCATTTTATTATATTATATATATATATTATAATATATATATATATATATATAATATATATATATATATATATTTATATAATATATATTTATAATAATATATATATATAGATTAACTATATAATATATATATAATAATATATTAATTATATAATACTGTATATATTTTCTCCGTTTCCTATTACTACGCTACACATTGCATTTATTATTCTTTTATAACCAGCAATTGGCCTCTATTACGTATATCATAGCCATATCACATGAATCAGTCATGTTGAAATGCATAAATCGATATTAAGTGTAGCTTATAAAATTTTATATATTTATATAAGAAAAAAATAGTGGATTTATTTGCTTATTTTGCTGTTCTAATATGATTATGAATTTCAACGTTCTTTTTAAATTTGAATGAGATTTCTGACTCGAAAGTATTATTGCATTCAAATATTAAATGGGATTTGCTTTTTTAATTTAATGATATGGTCAACAGATGGCGCTGTATTCTGTCGATGATTAATTTGCTCCTATAATTATTTAATTGTATAAGTAGTAGCAAACAATGTATGTCAGATGCGCATAATATTCTTCATCTATACTCACGTTTGCTCTAAAATATGCAAATTTTATACGAATCTTCTGTTTATGCATTGGAAAGACAAGAATTTCCGCAATTTCAGTATGAGGAAATCAGACAACTGAATGAGCAGAGCAGGTATACACGTAATATATGTGTACACCGCACACTTTTGCCATACTTGTACACCGCACAGCTTTGGAAGCTGGAGAGATTGACAGCTTCTTTTGGAAGATATACACGAAAGCTTGAAAGGCAATTTTGCTTTCCCAAGAAATCATATTTCACTTAGTCGGTGTGTTAATTATGTTGTTAATTTGTAATTTATTGGACATCAATGCATGTCAGACGCTCCGCTTATTGTAGACGCGCAAGCGCTTCCTATAGTCATTAAAATAATACAGTACTTGTTCAACTAGATACACATACAATATATGCATTATACATAAAAAGGAAAAAGGACCTTTTTATCTGCATAGATTGCTCATTTTTTTCATTGTTTTTGAATTTGTTCTTTCATGAAAAAATGCATATTCATTTTGATTGCAAATTAACTAACTAAATTTGCAAGCAATAATGACAGCTCCTTTATCATGTGAAGAAAACGGATAGTCCAAATATAGTAAAGTAGTTTAAACAAATTAACTTGAACTTTCGTAATTATTGTACCAACTATAAAAAAAAATATGGATAACAATAAAAAAATAAAAATAAAGGGTATTAGTATTTATAAACCCTTTATTGGGTGCCCGCATCTGATTAGGTTATGGTAAAAAGGAGGGGGAGGCTAGATTGTGAGAAGCTATAGGAAATTCAAAGAAATTACTCAATGAGTCGTTAAAAAGCAAAGCAGTACATGCTAAAAAGGAAGATTTGATATAACTACTAAAAATAAAAGGTACGAGATGCTTTAACAATGGGATTGTTTAACCCTACAACTTTTCAAAAATAATTTTAACAAATAATATATATTTTTTTTTAACTTTGAGGTAAGGATTAAACAACAGTCGCAAATTAATTGAATGTGCTGTAAACTATATCTACTAATATATATTATTTAAAGTTTTCAAAACGTTCGTTTCAGAAATTTCAGTGATTTGAAATGACTTTTTACCATTTTAAAATACTGAAATGCCTCTCAAGAGAATAAATATCAAAAGAATTATACCCAATACTTTATTTGACTAGCCACCACTACAATGATCACCAAATCCTTTACTTTCGAAGGAATACAATTACTCGCAGCTTATAGCTGGTTTTTTAGATCTCACCCCCCCCAAAAAAAAAAAAAAAAAAAAAAAAAAAAAAAAAAAAAAAAAAAAAAAAAAAAAAGTCATACATTTTCCAGTTTTAAAGTTCATTTAATTCATCAGACCTTCCTGCCAGTTTATCATTTTAAAAATTGAACTTTGACGCAACGAGCAATAATTTACCCATGAAGAATTCATAGATTTTTTTTTAATGTTTGAATTACAGGTTTCAAGAGCAGATTAAAAGCTTTACTTGATTTTTTTAATAACCATTTTCTTTTACTATTATCTTCCAAAAAGTTGGACTTGTATATATTTATCGGGATATAAATCTTATTATTTAATCACTGCAATACGGTTAATATTAGTTTTACCATATTCATAGAATAAATATATATATAAACATATATACATATATAAATATATATATATATTTATAATTTATTAATAATGTTAATTTTATATATATTATAATATATTAAATTATGTACATACATTCAATTAATTATATTAAAATAAAATATATATATATATATTAATATATATAATACAGTAGTAATAAGTACGACATAGGGAGTGCAACATTGCAAATGTTGCGAAGAGCAACATTTGCAATGTTGCACGAAATCCAGCGAGCGAAGCATTTCGCGTACATATGATTTATTTTTATGAATGTAAGTTAATTTTTATGTTCCGTATATTTGAGATACTATATTATATTATTATTATTATTTTATTATTTTTACATCCGGACCCCCACCTTTTTTTTCTATCCCACCCCCTTTTTGTATACGTGTGCGGTGCGCCACCGAGGATGCGCACGCATTTTGAGTGTGAGCTTACTGGTTGCAGTCATCAACAGTTAAAGCAAGGTAATGTTCAATTACACACAGGCCACATCACCCACCCACACACACACACACACACACACACACACACCACACATCACACACCACACACTCGCGCTACCCCCTTTTTTTTCTCTATCCCCCCCATCGCTTTTAGCCCCTTTACCTACTTAGCTGTGTTCATTGCCGATCCTACCCCCCTTTTGCCTAGTGTTTGCTTACTGCTAAAATCATCATATAATGCTGTCAAGTGCGTAGTAACACACACACACACATCTTGTTGCTAGCCACTTAAATTTTCAACTTGTCTTTATCCATATTTAAATTATAAATGCCTCATTATAGGCGTCAAACTTGTCGACATTATTTTTGGAATGCAGATCTCTATAGATTCTTGATCCATTTTATAATAGTAATTACTTCCTGTTAGGCGTCAAATATTAGATATAGTTATGAATTATGTAATAGAGTACTCAATTGTTACTTTTAACTCCATTTTTAATGAGGAGGAAGATAATATGCGATAAAATCAAATTAGTCTTAGAGTGATAAGCTTACGCATCGTACAGACTGCGCGTCGCGCTGGTTATATCCGACATCGTGGAGTCGATCATTAATAGGTGCTATGGTCTTCGGATTGTGATGGTAGCTTGTTATTCCAGCATGTAGTATATTCGATCAGTGGTTTAGCTGATATCTAACCATAGAATCGCATCAACCATAGAAGATAGAAAATGATAGAGTATCGGTAAGATGAAGAGTAGATTATACATAACGTGAAAGCGCAGGGTAATCTAAAATCCTGTAGACTAAACTACTAGTCGCTTGGTTAGATGTACTATTAATAGTTGCGCAATGAAAACGACCTCACAGAGACCTCTATGCCTTGAGATAGATTTGAAAGTCTAGGTAGATATAAACTATTATTAGAATGAAAACGACTCTGAGATCACATATTATAGAAATGAAACAATACTTCGGTATAGATATAATACTAATTGGAGATAAAACCTCGATAGATCACATATTGGAAAAAACACTTATTTTTTTTTTGAGAAATTTTAAATTTTATATTTAATTAAAGTATTTACAATAAAGATTACTAAGAAACAATACTAAAATCAAAAAGGGAATAAACTACGATAATATAGTATAATATATAATGACACACCTTTAAATAATGGTTTCTGACGATATTAATAACAGTGGCCGAGATATATGCTTTAGTTATATATATAATATATATAATGATAATTGGTTTAGAGCGATATAATAACTCGTAGATGTAAATTTTTTATAATATTTTCGCTAGAGTGATATAGGTTGGCTTGCGGTTTTCTCTTGCTCAAACTAGTGAAATTAGAAGGTTCCTGTATGTATGAGAATAATAAAAGTTTGAGTGTAGACATCTGGCTAAAATTATGCGTCATCATAACATTTTTTGAAAATTATTAATCCATAATAAAGACTATGACGTTTAAATGATTAGCAGCAACATATGTTATTATAGATATATTTGATAATAAAATACATCTTACATAATTATTGAAATAATCGCAGGACTTGAACTAAGAGAGTAGACTAATTCAGTTCTTTATGTATAATAATCAAATATATCTTGTATAATAACTGTCGCATTTTTATTGCTAAATGATGCGAATAATATTATATATATTGGTATCATTTCTGACACTAGGTCCGAGCCAGTTTGCTAGGTCATAGTATTTATCTAGCGTCAATAATTACTAGAATGGAAAATGTACACTCAATATATTATTCTTAATTCAGTGTGATATACGTTTAGCTATTATAAGCGATTAGAAAGTGTATTAATACGAATTAACCACGGTTTCATAATTACTATATAGATAGGATCTAATTAAAACACACACCCATAATATAAGTTTTATATATTATAGTACACACTTACAGACTTGGGGTGTATAATGGGGTATGTTATTAATGACAAATCAAATCTAACCACAATATACTAACATACAAACACATACATCAACACCTATTAACAAGACTATAAGGTGTCATAAGATGGGAGTATTGTAATTAATATTATAGACAATATATACATCTCATATATATATATATATATATATATATATATATACTATATATCTATATATATAAACTTTCTTACAATACACACACACATATACACACATATATTGCAGCCATAGGGTTGTTTAAATATATAAAACTCTATGTAATTCATTTTTAGCTTCTACAACACGAATATCTATTGAGTTGAGACTATTATGAGGGGTAATTGCAAACTCAGTTGGTTGGTTAATAGATATTGTGATATCTATCAACATTATTTTACACCTACGACTATGTGGTTTGCTATGGTTTGTGTGTAAGTCTGAAGTAGAAGATATTTGGACTATATTATCACTCCAAATGCATTTGAATATATATATACTATATATATATATATTATATCTATACAATATATATTACCTACTAAATAAAAAACTAATACTAATATATATATATATTATATTATATATATATTATTATATAGTATAAACTAATACATTACACAACACACACAACTAATATAATATAATATATATATCATAACATACCTTAGTTAAGAGATGATTAGTTTAAGGGATTAAAAATTAACTTTTTATAATACAATATATCTTCTATATATATATTATGAGATATTATGTAGAATATAATTAATAATATAGTTAATATAATATCCTCACTAGAGAATATTTAACTATTATCAGGCTATTTCATTACTTTTTTTTACTTACTCAGCCATATGTTTGGAATTAAGGATAAATATCATGAGTATAATTACATGCTGATTTACTTTAGCATTATAGGGATAGAATAATTTGTACTTGTTTTTTATATTTATATTTTTATACACTTGTAATAATTTCTAGAAAAAATCTCTGATTAATCTAGAAAAAATAATATAATGCTTATAATACTGTCATCGTATGAGTAATGGTTGTATATAATCTTTGATATGAGTACATATTTTTTGTGGAAGAATAACAATTATAACTCATGATATAGATTATTAAAGCTAAATTAGAATAGATAAAGTAATGATAAGAAACTGTTTCCGCTCCCTCACTGGGTAAAACTAAGTAATAGAATCACATATAGTAATGTTAATAATATTCTTTAGTGAGAAAGCTAGAATAGTATCTATGGACTTAGTATTTAAGAATGGATAACTATTCTTTAGACTGTGACCCGCTCTCACGGTGAGTATCCCACTCCATTTTGTCAATAAAATACTTAATTCATCAGTAGACTTGGTTTGGTTGCCAGCTATAAGTAATTCATACTATAATTGGACGAAATACGAAATCAAATCTCTCATGTACTTTATCGATGCTCAATTCGCAACTGACATTAACCTGGTAGATATGAGTAAATGAGTATAGATATTAGAATGAAAACGTCATATTAGGTAGATCACTATATATTATGGAATGAAATAACTCGGTAGTTTCACATAATATAATGAACGATTCACAGTAGATTCACATAATAATGGAAATAAATAACACAATAGTGAATGAAATGAAAACTGCGAAATGATATTAGATAATGAAAACCAACTCGGTAGATCACATTTTGGAATGAAAACAACTCGATAGTATCACTAATATTGGATAAAATCACCTATATCTATAAATTTTTTTTATGTAGAATATTTTAATAGGATTAGTCAAATTTGTGTTGTATTGATAAGTAAATTTATAAAAAACTCTCAAATAACATTAAACAAATATAATACATAGAACTATAAAATATTTATCGAAAAAATACGTCAAATAACGTATATAATAATACATATATATATATAACAATATATAATATATATATATTTATATTATCTAATATATATATTATATATATATATATGTTATATATACCTTAAATAATAAGCTGCGATGTAACAGTGGCCAAGATATGCTTTAGTATAAATATAATAATTGTTCGTAATCGGTAAACGAGTGTAAATTTTTATAACTTTCGAGAGTTGACTATAGGTCTGGGTGGAACCTTTCGTTTCCACTAATATGAAACTTTTGTAATACAAAAATTGTGATTGACAACGCGCTCCACGTTATGACGTCAATCATTACAATTTATTATGAGAAAACTATTAATCCATAATTAAAGCTATGACGTCAAAATAACATAATTTAATATCGATTTAGAGAATAACTAAATCCATCCATAAACATTTAGAAATTGAGATATCTAGTATCAATAAATTTTATAATGTTTAATCAGTATACATATATGTATATACGCATTACATTAATGCAAAATTTCATTTAAATTTTACATTAAAAATCATAAAAATAAACTGTAAATATGAAATACAACTTATATACTTTTTAGGTAAGCATAATATAGGATCAAAATTTAGGACTCATAGTTTTTATCTGACACCTAAGGGTAACGCGCAGTTTGCTTAGGTCTAATTTATAGTACTATAATTATTAATCTATGACTCAATAATAATCCTTTTAATATATCCTTAGATTAAAACAATTCGTCATATACTTGAATTAATGTCAACTATTTAATTCTGTCATTAAGTAATGAGATGATACTGATTAGCGTATTCAGTACGTATAATAAGTTAAATATTATATATAATATATAATACGTTATTTATAATAATACTCGCCTTACTTAAATCTAATATATATATGTAGTTTCAATATATAATTATATAATTTATATTCAAAGAACAAAAATATATTATTTTTAAATATATGTTCGTAATGGTTAATTATATATATGTCAAATAACATCTAAAATATGTTCCGAAACTTTGTATATATGTTAATTGTAAAAATTTGATGTGTGTAGATGTTTGTGTGTGTGTGTGTGTGTGGGTGTGTGGTGTGTGTGTGTTTGTTGTAAGGCTGGGCTTTCTTTTTCCAGTTGCTCATGATTCTTCTACTACTTTTCCTGTTTCAGGTGCAATGTTACACCTCTCATCTACAGCTCACTGCGGAACCGATAAAGCATCAGGCTGCACTCGCATAGATATCGATACATAAGGTGCATAGTGATGGAGTGGTCTTGAGAGTGTATATTATGACAAGCATATCATCGCTCGTAGTCAGCACGTATGTTGGTGTGTGTAATAACGGTTCTTTTTTATAACGCGAGCTACCATCACATGTTATTCTCTTCACTAAATATTTAATTTTTCCCTTTCATAATTTCCGACTACTCACATTTTCACTTATTGCGAATATGATGGGAGCATGTGAGAGTGTATACTGG